>CM070748.1:8987406-9204906 GCA_036346245.1 Bonia amplexicaulis
TAATCTTCCATAACTACAATAGATTAATCATCAATATTTATTCTTCCATAATAACAATGTTTATATCCTCAACCTCAAATTACCATCAATGACAATAAGACATATGTATGATCACCTCACTACTTTATTAATTCTCACATCCACAATTGCTATCAACAATTAACACTAGAGAAAAGAATCCCATGCCACAACCTTAACCCTTACCATACACAAGGGACGAATCCCATTCCACGACCACATCCACAATCCTCATACCACAAATAGCTCACATGAGCCGATTCCACATTACAACTAGAAAGTTGTATATTCCACAAAATAACATCACCACAATATGTTGCATATGTATGCAAATGAATCTTTTCACAATGCAATGCATTTGAATGCTTCATGCTATGCTCCACATCACTCTTGCTAGGGCAGGAATTGTAGTTCATCGACACGACAATATACGATGCTTCATGGCGAAGATGTGCATCGTACATAAAGAATATACGATGTTGTACCGGTACGATCGCGGCTAAGTGCGGCGACATCCACATATGCAAATGACATGATATGACATGAATAATATGATAATTCATTAATCACATTAATTCTTCCACAAGGAGCATTATCATGCTCTCAATATATCCACATCCCCCACATGATAATTTCATGTCTACATTATAACATTAAGCAAGAATTCCACATGTCTACTAGCAGATTATCAACATATCAACGGATAAATACTTGCTACCATCTCCACAATTAAAATATCATGCAAACATAGCATAATGTATCAAATTAAGATAATAATGTAAATTGCAAGTAGAAGGAATAACAAGTTAAACGGTAGCAACCACTGCTACATTCACTTGCCTCAATCCGACGAAGCGAAGTACAACAGAGATCAAGAGCGCTCAGGGACAAGACCACATGTCCATAAGACAACTCTCAGCACACAACCACAGCATACAAGCACAACATAAATATATAAAACATCGCTAGAAACCCGAACCCGCACAATATCTTCTCCGCTCAACAATTCAATAAATTACCCTCTGCAGCAGCGCTGCTTCCCTTTTTCGTATCTTTAAAAATATAAATCGAAATATAGCAAATGATACCTCTATGGATTCATGACTTAAAAACCTACAATTTTCATGTAGAACTCCTATTTTTATTTGGATCACAACTGGATGTAATTTAATGCTCAAAACAGAGGAAGAACTCTGTTCTGGCAGATTGGACAGCAGTATTCAAACGCGTGCCAACGACAGCACAGAGGTCTAAAAATTATGACATTTATACAAAAGTTATATATCTAAATTATCCACAACTTTATCAACTACGGCCATGTCCAAAAAATTTGTTTACTATTTTTAATCTCCGGATTACCGTCGGACTGTACCAATCTGTCCGCCTGACGGACAGCGGTATTACCGACTCCGTATCTCCCAGATCCCACGGTATAAAAATTTTAAAAAAATACAGAAGATACATCTAGAAATCCTCTACAACTTTCCTTTTGGGAAGACCCACAGGAAAATTCGTTTTCTAGATCGAAACTGCGCGACAAGCCGCGCGGCGCAAATCGATCTAAAAGCAGTCAGTGTCTAAACTCTAATCGGGCATTTGATCTATTATCTACCAACAAATTCCGTGCCAAGAACCTTAATTAATCCATAAAACAGAGGATTTGGGATGAGAAAAAATTACCTAGGTGAAGATTTTCCCCAAAATTTTCCTCCTCCTCTTCTTCTTCTTCTTCTTCTTCTTTCTCCTCTTCTTCTCCTTCCTTCTTCTCCTTCTCCTTCTTCTCCTTCTCCTCCAATGGCGGCGGCTCTAGGGCAGCAAAAGGGAGGGGAGGCGCCCAAGGGGCTGGGGGCGGCCAAAGGGTGGGGAGGGTGGGAGGCCAAGGAAGGGGTTTATAAAGGGGGTGTTAGGGTTTGGGAGGGGGTACGGGCCTCCATTTGGGCTTGCTGGCCCAAAGCAGCTGGCCCACCCCTCCGGACAGCCCAAAACATCCAAATTAAATATTTTAACTTAATTAATTCATTTTACAAAGTTCTACAATTCATATCTTTCCCTTCCCGCAATTTACCGAAAAACCGACGACTCCGCGATTGTTTTAAAAACTTACGTCGTAACGACGTTCGGGGTATTACACTCTTGACCCAGCAATCAGACACTGGAGTGAGATCAGTCAGGTCAAGATTGTCGGTCACATGATGGGAACCACTAGTGAGGTACTAAACTGCTTCAGTTGTATTGGACTTGCTGGTTTTTGAGTGTCCACGGCTGGGATCAAGCACATATGTCAAGGCATCCTTGTTCTTCGCCCTAAGACATAGAAAATAAATGCAACAAATACACACAAAAAATGAGCATGATGAGCAGCTAAATAAATGTTGGTTGTAAAGTAAAACCTAGACAGAGAGATCTAGACAAGTCAATACAATGGACATGAAATAACTTCTCTGTCGGGTTTTACTACATATTAGACCACACTAATATTTTCAAGAATGTTCTCTTAGCATTAGTAAATCATGGTTACTTGTTTGATCCAAAGAAAGCAACACAATAAATTATCATTGTATGTTGGATCCAGAAGGGTAGAGTAAAACAAAACAAGGTGATAGGCTTCGAAGAAGTTAAATAACAGCTAAGATTCAACCACCTCAACTCTAATAAAAAGGAGACTTCTTTCCACCTAATAAAAAAAATGTCTGCATTCTGAATTTATGGCAATCTTGAATGCAGATCAGCGAAAGTATTTTCCTATTGAGGCTTTGGTAGATTTTTTTTGTCAATTTGGTTGGAAATTGAAAATACACAGTTGGTTGATGATGTGGAGGATAAGCTCTTATGGAAATGAACTTCAAATTATATCTACTCTTCCCGCTTAGCTTATTTAGCTTTCTTTCATGGAGTCATCAACTTCTCTTGCAGCATATTTAGCTTTCTTTCATGGAGTCATCAACTTCTCTTGCAGCAAACAAGTTTGGAAACCTTGGGCTCCTCTGAATTATAAATATTTGGTGTGGCTAGCTCTCAATGATTATTGTTGGACGGCTCAGAAGCTACAAAGGTGCAGTCTTCCTCACCATTCTTACTGTGTGCTGTCAACACGAAATGGAAACTACTGGTCACCTCCTAGTTTAATGTAGCTTCTCTCGGCAAGTTTGGTATCAAAGGGTCTGTTCTTTTCCTCCAAAGCTGACGGCTTTTGGCTTTTTCTATAGTACCTAACTTTCAAACGTAGTATTTTCTCAAGACGGGTCTACAAGTTAAACGATGTATACGTTAAAAGCCCAACATCTGTACCATCCAAGATCGTAAGTGAGTATCTCTCTCTCCATAATTTGTACCGTAAACAGCTAAAATTCAAAAATTTCAGCCAAAAGCCATAAGCCGCAGCCGTTGCCAAATAGGCCCAAAATTTCCTATGGGTGAGAAAGCAGAGGCTTACCCCTTCTGTTGTTGACGTTCTTCGTGATTGGTGGTTATTTGACAATCATTTAAGCGCTGATCAGAGGAAAGACTAAAGCTCTGTCACAGTTTGATCGGTGCCCTGTTACTGAGAAGTTGGGGTCGGTTTGGTGCGGTATGACTGACCATTGCTTGGTGGTAGTACCAGACGATGAGGAATTGGTTGAGTTGAGTTGGTTTTGATTGTGTTAGTCATAGTGGAGTCCATGCAAGTGTTAGTCATGGCGGAAGTCCATACAAGTGTGAGTCATGTTGTGTGTGTCCATACATGTGTGTTTCCTAATGAGAGTCAAGTGCATATTATTTATGGTCGGATCAATTGCTTATTTTTTTATGTGTAGGGTGCTTGATAATTGTTGCGGTTAGTAGCAAAACCGAGGCTACAGAAGGGTACTGAGGCCATGAGTGTCGCGTAAGTCCAGGTGGAGCACCATCTCAAGCAGAGAAGGATGGGAGAAAGGCAAGAATATGAAAGGCAAATGTGTGTATGTGGTGTGCCAATTGGACTTATGTGTTTCAAGTGGTGACGGTCCTCATAGTAGGCATATAATCTTGGTGGCTAGTAATTGGGCATCATGGACTACAGTGTGATGTGGTTTGCCATAGGACTCGGACATTTCAAGTAGTGATGGCTTCGGAATAGGCATACAATCTTGGCGATGAGGCATTGGGTATCGCATCTTCGTATGGAGTCTAGTGGGTGGCGATTGAGAAAATTATCCAATATCGATTGGAAAGACAGTTTGCAAAATCACGGTGTTAGCCTAAGTAGTTTAGCAAAATCACGGTGTTAGCCTAAGTAGTTTAGGTCACGACTTGGAGGATCAAGTGTCTTATCGGTCTATTGGAGCCATGGAAGTCATGCTTTGAAAGCGTGCAAGTGTGTTAAGTGTAAAACTTATTTGTGTGTGGATTATCAAGTTTTTCCATTTGTAAGTGGTTGTATCCACTAAGTGTTGCAGGTTAGGGTTTGGTGTGAGGTGGGGACTCTCCACTATATAAGCCCTTGTGTGAAATGAGAGAGATAACACTTGAGAGATAGAGATTAAGGTTTCCTTGGTGTGGAGCATTGTGTTTATGTGCTCTAGGCCTAGAGCTCTATTCTCCATGAGGGAGTGGCTATAAAACATTCATTTTCATGTGAAATAAACATCCAAAGTTTTCCCAAGTGAGTTGTGTCATAGATCCTTCCTTGTGCTTTTCATTTGCTAGGCTTTCCTATTTGGATTTCTCTCTTCTTGATATTTTCTGGTGCCAAGAATATATAAGAGGTATCTCTTGGAGGTCAAATCTCATCCATCTAGGTACTTTCTAGGGAGAGTTTTTTGAGTTTGCCCAGTTTTTCTTAAGAGATAGGTGATTTTGGGGTTTTGCTCTTGTGGACATTTTGGCTTGAGTTCGTATTATGATCTAGCTTGCTATGACATATGAGAACATATCCAAGTCATCTAGGGTTTATGAGCAAGAGTAGATCAATGTTTCTCTTTTTTATCTAATTTTGGTGTAACCTTCCTTATTTTGGATAAAGGCCAGAACTTTGGCATCGATCTTTATGATCCATGATTAGCATAGGTTTTTGACATTCTAGGAAAGACTTGTGCTAAGTTTCATTATGTTTGGATCAGTGGTTTAGAAGTTAGCTCTTTTCTTGGATCGTGTACAGTGATGTTCTATGCTATGCCTCAACGAGCGGTCATACCACAAGGTCTCAAGTGATACTACTGGTGAGAAGTCATATTGCTATGACCTGAGCAGTGATACCTCCTCCAGAGGTATTACCGTATCCTGGTTGGTGGTAGTACCGGTGAGATAAAGAAGTCACATTTGATTTGTGCTCTTTGGCTCTTGACTTTAGTGAGTATGTGTTTTCGCTGTATAGAATGGTTAATACCTGGGGGGAAAGTTTTGGGTAGTCATTCACCTCCCTCTAACTCATCATACCGATCCTATAGACCCGCACACAGCGTCTTGTGCATCAGCCTGGAAGATGATTGGTGAGAACCCATCGTCAAGTTACTCTAGGGGAAAGAAGAGTCAGATGACCCACAAGAACATTGGTAGTTGTCCCATTGCTCGTGTGTCTTCGACATAGCAGACAAAGTGCTCCACAATGCCTTACAGTGGACAATGTCCTATAGTTCAATTTAGCGGGTTCCCAATTTTTTTGTGAGCATATGGGCATCAAAATATGCTACACATCAGTGGGGCACCCATAGTCGAAGGGGCTATGGAGCACGCGAATGGCACCATATCGAAGGGCATAAAGAAGCGACCGGTTGAACTGCCTAAAGGAAAGTGGCTAGAGGAGTTTCCAAAAGTCCTTTGTTTTATGCGCACAACGGTCACGCGACCAACTGGCTTCACCCCATCCAAGCTCCTCTGGCCATGATATCTGAGGAACTAAATGCGAAGTCCCATTGCACACTAGTTGAGGCACCCTCAGCAAAGTGCAAGCTCTCACTAGACCTTATCAATGAAACCAAAGTCTAGGTGACAAACAACATCATGAAATACCTTGGGGCGACCATGGCCTCGTACAACAATAAGGTCAAGTCATGATGTTTGGTGGTAGAGGACCTCGTTCTAAAGAAGGCCCTTCGCGTAGACACAACAAAGAAGTTGGAATCCAAGTAGAAAGGCCCATACATAGTGATGGCATCCCTTAGGGCAGGCTCACATCACTTCTCCACCCTCGAGGGCAAACTGCTAAAGCACACTTGGAACAGCGACCACCTTCACCGTTTCTATGCCTAATCCTATGATACGTCACCATGATAGCTACTTTTTGTGTTTGTGTCCAAGGTTGCGTGCCTGCACACCGCACCCTTAGACCATGTTCACTACTATAACGCTTACCCACACAAACAGGTTTAAATAAAATGAATTTCTCCCCGAGCAAGAACCCTCTATGTGATTTATTCGCCCTACTCTCCGGAGTCAAAAATAACATCTAGAGGCCACAACGAGATCGAGGAGGCCGACTAGAGGGGGGTGGATAGGTGGTTTTAAAATTCTTTTACTAAAACCAAGTTTATAATGCGGAAGATTAAGACAATTCGGTTTTGCACAATTAAGACCTAAATCAACTAGTCTCACTAAGTGTACCAATAGCCTAAGTCTATGTCAAAGGTTTGCAATCCTAGGAAGACAAGCAATCAATTTAATTCTATGAATGTAAATTTCTTGAATATAAATTGAGCACAAGAAAACAAACCACAATAACATGGTTCCTTTTTACCATGGTGTTCGGAGACTTGCCGGTCTCCCCTAGTCTACATTAAGGTAAGCCAAACGAATTGGACTGGCTCCACGAATTAAGTTAAACACCTCAATTCCACTAGTGATAGTTTTTTCCTGCTCCGGGTAGGTGATCTCCAACCTTCACAACAAGCTGTGTCATCTCACAACCTTGTTTGAGAAGATCACCGCGTACAATGTCTCCAACACCGTCTAGGAGTCGGCAACCTCCAAGAGTAACAAGTCAAGCCCCTTGCTTGACTCTCACCACGTGTAATGAATGCACAAGCTCAAGTGAATATGAAATCCACATCTAGATGCAACACATGCAACTAAAGACCTCTCTCCTTGCTTACAAAGTGCAACACATGCACAATTGAGAGCTCACATGTCGGGACCCGGATTTCCAAATCCAAATTTCTCCGTATTACAAAGACTAGTCCCGGATCAAAGCTAGTGCACACAGTTAAACAGTGATGATTACATTGCCAACAACGAAATTACATTAATAAAGAGAGTATAGGTCGAAAGACCTTTATTACAACGAGGTTACAAGACCTCGCACTCACACAAAAGATAAAGCACAGCGGAAGCAAAAGTAAATCCAGCGGAGAAGACCCTATCAAATCGCCACAGGCAATTGACTGGGGAAGCGCGACCTAGAACTCCTGAAAGCCTTCGTCGAATCCATAAGCTCCGTATTCGAACGTTCCATCTTGAGCTTCATACTCTTCTGGGTATTATTTTAAGTGTAGTATGTGAGTACATAAAGTACTCATAAGTCTTGGGAAAATGCATTAGATGCAAGGTTTAGCAAAGGAGGGTTATATGGTTCTTTTGCACAAAGCAGCATTTTATTTCAAATACCATTAATTATCTTTAAAGGCATCAAATTAGCAAAGTGTTTGTTTCCACAAAATCTATCAAGATAAAAAGTGAAGGTTACAACCACCAACACTTGAAGTACTGGCTAACTGCCAAAGTTCAAAACCACGGGTTACACCACCCACACTGGCTACAACTGCCAGGACAACCCCGGATGTTCCATCCACTTCCGGTTCCCAAATCTTTTATTTTTAAAACTAAAACAATGATCTACCATGTGAATGCATTCCTTGCCCGCCCTTGACCGTGGGCACGGCTATTCGAATAGTTTTACACTCTGCAGAGGTTGTACACTTTACCCACAAGAGATAAGTTATCTTAATAGTCAACACGCTTCCTTTGGCATGAGACCCAGATAATTCATCACAAAGCTTTTACCTTACTCTAGTCTAGCTAGACACCACCACGAGGTTTCACCGTGAAGGGTTAAATCCACCAGACGAAGCCCCTCTTGCGCCATATGAGTACAAGAAATCCTGTCCTCACCGTGAATAACCAGTAAATCCCTGGCACTCACTTTCCACTGGTGGTACCTAAACTAGCCTATTGTAAGTTAGTCAGCTAGGTCGTACCCATATAGACATGTGGTTGTACGGTAGTGCTCAGTCTGGACAAACACAAGCGTCGGTCCTTAATTGACTAGGGCGGAACATACACTACAAGTTCTCGTGCTAACCGCACCAACCAAACTTACCATCCGCCCGGTCTAAACCAACTCTCACATTTTATTTTATTTTAAAGATCGGTGACAACATCAATCGCCACTATATTTCTAAACAAAAGTCTAAATCAAAGACATAATATTTTTCCAATCCAAGGTTACAAAAGTTTATGTTGCATGACTAAGCTTTCTACTACCGATTCAATATTTACCAAAGTTATATAATAATCTCATTATTGAGACAAAGGAAATCCTAGGGTGTCAATGGTACATGGCATTCAACATCAAATGAGGGTATAACAATAGTTGGATTAACTAATATTTATAAAACAAGAGTTATCATTTTATGTACATAGCAATGCAGTAATTTTAAAATAATTAAAACATTTCTCAAACATGGGTTCAAGATGTTCAAAGGAGACTTGCCTTCGTGTGCGAGTTCTTGATTGTCTTCTTTGCAGGTCAAGAAAGTCCTCGGCGACGTCGGATTCTCTGCGGGAAAAAGACAAAGCAACAAAGCAAATAAATACACATAAAATCAAATAAAATTCAAAATTGAAAAGAATGTATATTTAGATAGATTATGATTTTAGAAAAATTTAGAAATTTGAACGGGTCAAATCGGAGTTAAAACGAAAAAGATATGACCTCGGGAAGATTTAATTGAAAGTAAAAGAAAAGGGCCGATTTCCCGAATTATTTTTATATTGAAAAACCATAATTATGACGTCATCATATTTTTGAATTTTGAAAATTCGACGCGTGGGCCGGTCCACGGTGGACCGAGTCCACTGACCGGCCGAGCCGAGGTGGCATGCCGGACGACGTGGCGCCACGCGGCGTGCGCGCCAGCCACATGGCGGCCACTACGGCTCGGCCGGCTGAGTGGCGACCACGTGGGCGGCAAGCGCACAGCGGCCAGGTGTGGCGGCGGCGGCGCTCCGCCGGCCGGGCGGCGGCGGCGGGGCAAGGCGGGCCGGTCGAGCTCACCGGTGGTGGCGGCGGGGCCGGGGCGGAGGATGGCCGTGGCGGGTAGGAGCCAGGCGGTGGCTCTTGCGGCGGCAGTAGAGGCACGGGAGGCGGTAGAGAGGTGGAGAGAGTAGGGAGGTGCGGGGATGCCAAGGATGGTCTCGGGGGCTATTTATAGGAGAAAGGGAGGGGAATGGCCGGCGGCATGAATTAAAGAGGAGGCGAAAATTTGGTAAAGCAGGGAAGTTAAATGGGAAAAGCAGTAGGCATTAGGGAGGAGTGATTAGGGGTTTCATTCCCGCAATCAATCTAAGTTTAAGTGGGAAAAAGCAGCGCATTCAAAGCTTTTAATTCGGCAACAATGGTGGAGGAGGAGAGAGCTAGAGGAGGAAGAAGGAGAGTTGAAGAAACATATGACATGTGGGGCCACATGTCGGTGAGAAAAAGAGAGTGAAGGGGTATGGTGCGTTGGATGCTTGACACGTGGCAAGTGAATCAATCTCACGCGTTGGATTTTAATGAAAGTGTATGGCTTAGATTAAATCCAACGAAGGGGTATCGGCCGTCGGATGAGCGACACGTGGCGGCCTGAGATTAAATTGATTTTATTTTCGGATTAGATTTTCAGAAAATACTAGAAACAATATATTTGCTTGGAAAAATAATAAATAATATCTAAAAATTCCAGAAAAATTATAGAATATTCCTGGAAACATTTTAGACTTATTAAAAATATTTTTAATTCCAGATTTGTATTTAATAATTTTATAAAATTCTTTTTATCTTTTAAAATTAATTTTTAATTCCAGAAAATTCTCAAAAATTATTTAAAAATTCTGGGAAGGTTAGGAAAAATAAAATGAACACTTTTTGGCTTTTATAAAATATTTAAAATACATTTTCTTAATTTAAACTTTGAAACAAACTCCAGAGAAACCCAGAAAAATCCAAATAAAATCCAATTACTTCAAAATAATTAATTTGAATTTAAAATTTTCAAAACTCAAAATTTGGGATGTTACAAACCTACCCCCCTTAGAATGAATCTCAACCCCGAGATTCGGACGAACTGGGAAAAAGATCAGGGAACTCTGCTCTTAGGTCTTCTTCACGCTCCCAAGTTGCTTTTGACTCTGTATGATTACTCCACTGCACTTTACAGAATTTGATGCTCTTGTTTCTTGTACGGCGCTCTGCTTCATCCAAAATTTTGACTGGATACTCTGGATAAGATAGGTCCTCCTTCAAAGATACTTCTTCTAAAGGCATTTGCTCTTCTGGCACTCTGAGGCACTTTCTTAACTGGGACACATGGAAAACGTTGTGCACACTTGACAACTGAGGTGGAAGTTCCAATTGATAAGCAACTTCTCCCCTTTTCGCTACCACAGGAAATGGTCCAACGAATCTTGGAGCAAGTTTCCCAGAAACGTGAAGCACGACGCATCCCTTTGAGAGGTGAAACCTTGGATACACATGATCTCCGGTACAAATTCTAATGCTCTTGGTGATTGTCCGCATAACTTTTCGCCTTGTTTGTCTTGTTTTAATCATCACGAATTAGACGGACTTGTTCTTACGCTTGCCTTAACACATCTGGACCAAAGACTAGTCCTTCCCGCTTTCTTTCCAATACAACGGTGTCTGCATTTTACGCCATACAAAGCTTCAAACGGAGACATCTGTAGACTGGATTGATAACTATTATTATAAGAAAATTCTGCATAGGGTACACTCTGATCTCAACTTGCTTTATTTGCCAGAGCACAGGCTCTCAACATGTCTTCCAGTATTTGATTTACTCTTTCTGTTTGACCATCTGTCTGGGGATGGTATGCTGTACTGAAATTTAGATTGGTACCCAAAATCTCATGAAGCTTCTGCCAGAATCTTGAGGTGAATTGAGATCCTCGATCTGACACAATCTTCTTTGGAACTCCATGCAAGCACACAATTCTTGACATATATAACTCTGCAAGTCTATCTCCAGAATAAGTGGTCTTTACCGGAATGAAGTGTGCGACCTTTGTCAGTCGGTCCACAATAACCCAAATTGAGTCATACCCTGATTTAGTTCTTGGAAATCCAGTTATAAAATCCATTCCAATTTCTTCCCATTTCCACTCGGGTATCTGCAAAGGTTGCAGGAGTCCAGCAGTCTCGATGTTCGCTTTAACTCACGGCATACATCACACAAGGCTACATATTCACAATTTCTCTCTTCATCTTGGTCCACATGTACCTTTCTTTAAGATCTTGATACATCTTTGTACTTCGGGGTGAATTGAATATCCGGATTCATGAGCTTCCTTGAGATTAACTCTTTTATTTCCTTCTTCTTGGGTACAAGAATTCTTTTTCCATACCAAAGGATACCTTCTTCATCTTCTGAAAATCCTGGTGCTTTTCCTTTCTTCATATTTTCTTTGATATCCTTAACATATTTATCCTCTTTTGAGTGCCTTGATTTGATCTTGTAAGGTTGGTGAACCTCCAAAGTAGCTAGGAATCCTTCTTCCACTACTTCTAGATTAAGTCATTGAAATTCTTCATGAAGTGCGGTCTGAAGTTGAATCAACGAGTTATTACAATGACTTTTTCTCGCTTAAGGCATCGGCTACAACATTAGCCTTTCACGGATGATAGTGGATTCCAACATCATAATCCTTTATCAACTCAAGCCATCTGCGCTGTCTCAAATTGAGGTCAGGCTGGGTAAATATATACTTCAAACTCTTGTGATCCGTGTAAATCTCACAACGATTACTGATCAAATAATGCCTCCATATCTTTAGATCATGCACAATGACTAGCTCTAAATCATGAGTCGGATAGTTACGCTCATGCGGTCGCAATTGCCTTGAAGCATAGGCTACGACTTTTCCTTCTTGCATTAAAACACACCCAATCCTTGTCTTGAAGCATCACGAATACCTCAAAATCCTTTCTAATATCGGAAGTGTTAACACCGTGCAGATGTTAATCTCCTTTCGGTTCTTGAAAACTTTCCTCACAAGATTTACTCCATTCGAACTTCTTCTCCTTCTTTAGCAACTGAGTGAGAGGTCTTGCGAGTTTGGAAAATCCTTCTATAAAGCGGCGATAATATCCTGCTAGACCCAGAAAACTTCGATCTCGACTTGACTTGGGTTGCGTCCAATTGAGTACGTCTGTTACCTTAGCCGGATCTCTGACACACTCCTCCCGCAAGGTAATCACATGACCCAAGAAAGCTACTTTCTTCAACCAAAACTCACACTTGCTAAACTTGGCATACGGTGATGCTCTCGAGTTTTCCAAAACTATCCTCGGATGTTCGCATGTTCTTCCTCATTCGGGAGTAGATCGAATGTCATCAATAAATCGACAACAAACTTATCCAAATACTCCATGAACACTTTATTCATTAGATTCATAAAGTATGCGGGAGCATTGGTCAATCAAAAGACATTCGTAAACTCATACGGTCCATATCGAGTGGAAAATCTTGTCTTTGGTATATCTTACGGTCTAATCTTCATTTGATGATATCCTGACCGGAGATCAATCTTGGAGAAGACACATGATCCTTTTAACTGATCAAACAGATCATCAATCCTAGGCAATGGATACTTGTTCTTAACCGTTGCATCATTCGTGATCTATAATCCACACACATCTGAAGACCGCCATCCTTCTTCTTCACTAGAATCTTGGTGCACCCAAGGCGAAGAACTTGGTCTTATAAAACCTCTTTCTTGCAATTCCTCAATCGCTTTTAACTTGACCAAGTCATTTGCGGACATCCGGTAAGGTCTCTTGGAAATCGGAGCCGTTCAGTGCCGTTAATGACAAATTCAACTTCTCTCTGGCGGCATTCCTGGCAAATCTTCTGGAAACACATCTGGATATTCTCTTACTATATGCACCTTTTCCAGTGTTAATCCTTTCAAACTGTTCAATCCACAATTATTCTGAGAAGAAGGCTTTGACTTGTACCTCACTTGAATTCCTTCAGAGTTGGTAAGAGTGATGGCACGATTGGCACAATCTATCTGCCCTTTATACTTGGTTAACCAATCCATACCAAGTATTACATCTAGGCTCTTGGAGTCTATTATAATTAAATTAGCTAGAATTTTACTCCATTTATATCTATGGTTGCTCTAGGGCAAACGGTACTAGTCTTCATTTCATTTCGGGTGATTGGACTAGCATAGGATTCTTTAGCAATCGAACATCCCAATTATATCTTTCCACAAAATCTTTTGACACAAAAGAATGCGAAGCTCGAGAATCAAATAATCTTGATCAGTCTTGAGTTGACAAGAAACTTACCGAGCGACGTCGGTGCATCTGGAGCCGCTCGCGGTGACATGATTAACATGCCCTCTGTTCACTACTTGTGGAGTCCTTGGAGTCTGAGGTGCTCCACGGCCTTGTCCTGCAAGTGGGGCTCTGGCTGGTGTAGTCCTCAGATTGAAACGAACAGGGGTCACCGTTGGGCGCTTCAGTGGACAATTATTGGCATAATGTCCCATGTTTTGCAGTTAAAACACCGCACTCCGACCATTGAAGTCTTGTTCTGGAGGCGGGCGCATTATTTGGTCGAGGAGCTTGGGGAATCGGGCGAGGTCCAGAGCGGTGTCCTCGGCACATTTGGCACCGGAGGCTGTTGAAGTGAGGTGGATTAGGCGGTCGGAGCCGCTTGCACCTTGTTGAGCTTGAAACTTTCTCTTAGGACTTCATACGGCTGACGTTGAGCTTCCTCTTGTATTATGGCCTTGTTTACCATATGCTGGAAAGTTGGGAAATCATTTGACACCAGCTGTACCTTGAGATTGGGTTCAAGTCCCTGCATGAACCTCCAGTTTTCTTTGCATCGGTTGCAACATCTTTAGAAGCATACCGGATAGTTGAGTGAACCTATTCGGTATATTACATAACACCGAGGTTTCCTTCTTGCAGTTTATGAAATTCCATTCTTTTCATTTCCATGACTCGGTAGGAACATGTGCGATCTGGAAGGCTTCCTCAAATTCAGCCCAAGTGATAGTCTCATATTCGATGGGCGGCGATAATTTTCCCACCAAGTAGTCTGCGATTCCTTTTAGGCGATGAGCGACATAAAGCACTTTCTCGTTATCATTGCACTGGGCTAAAATCAGCTTCCTCTCCACATCTTTGATCCAATCATCTGCTTCCATTGGATCTACCGCACTGAAAAGGTTGGCGATGCGGTTCTCATGAACTCTCCCGCTTGGTGGGGTGCACGAAAGGAGCTGCATGAGCTTCTTGCGCAGTTACGGGCCAAGGCTTGAAGCAATTGCGGTTGCATGGCCATCATTTGTTCCATGCCGTGAGCTTGAGCGGGGGTGGCGGCATTGTTCTCTGGTGAGCATTGGCACCACGGTCATCACCGGTATTGCTCCTTGTGTTCACCATCCGGCGGCAACGAGCAAGCAAAAGATAAGGGGAAGTAGCACAGGTAAGAAGCAAGGGGCAAACTAAATAACATCCCAAACCAACACACAAGAGAGAACACAACAACAACTTGGAAGAAACTTTATCTTTGAAATTAATAAAATTGTGAGAATGGCTGTACCACAAGTGCACTAAGGCATTGGTACAGTCCATCTAGCACACCAACATAATATAAAACGTTCTAAGGAAGGTAAACAATTTATTTGGGTACTACTGTCCCTGCAACTACTTGTCCTCCTCGAAGATAAGCTCCTCCGGGTCCTCCTCTGGATCCTCCTCTGGATCCTCCTCTAAGATACCCACATGGCGCAGCCTACAACCACACTCGGGGCGGTTGCAAGAGGCTCGGGAGTGAAGATGGTCGCTACTGCTGGAGGCAGTCGACGGAGAGCAGGAACGAGAACGAGAGAGACTGCGTCTCTTGCTGGAGTCTCCGATGTCGATGTCGGGCAACGGACTAGGACGCCGCACACTCTTGCTGTGTGATTATGATACGGGTCCCGTGCGTCGGGCGGCCTTTGGGTTGTCGGGGCGGCGGTGATGCAGTGAAGGCAGTGTAGTCCTCGGAGGCAGTGCCTGGCTCGAAGACGTCTCAGCTCGAACTCTGCCTCCTGGCTCTGGATAAGCTGAGCACGGAGAGTCTCGAGTCTTGGTAGGCGGAAGTGAGGAGCGTCCGGCTGTCCAATCTCCTCAAAGCGCCGGCGTATGTAGTGACATCGCCTAGTAAGTCGCACTGATGTGACACACGGGATCATCCATGGTAATCTTGAAGGGTTACGGATACCTCTGTCCGGCTCGGTGGTTGGAAAGAAGCGAAAAGGCGTCGCGCGGGATATCCTTATGAATCGGCACAAGTCGGCTAGTGCCGACGAGTGCATCTGGATGGCGTCTGAGCGATCCGTCAGGGATGTTCGATAGGATATGTGGGAGGTTGAATTCTCCTTCCGTGCATACGGAATACCTCCATCGACCAAGAATCTCGGTCCATGATCTTGACTTTCCGCCCAAGATAGGCGGTTGGGGATACCAGATCTTGCATAAGGCGGCGAAGGAGGCCAACAAATGCTCAATGTTCTCGCCATGAGTGAAGTAGTCCAAAGAGTCATCGGAGGATGAACCGCCATCTACAATTTTGGAAATAATAGAGAAGATCGGTAAAGACATTTTAAACAAGTGAATATAAGATCAAGAATGGAGCGAGTAAAGAGATATAGAAAATTTTCACATATATTTTAATAAATATAGGTCCTTAAGGTTTTACCATTCTAATCTAGGTCACGTCCTACGATCAAATTGGCTCGATACCATCTCTATCGGGACCGGATTTCCAAATCCAGCCCTCGTGTATTACTGACACTAGTCCCAGATCAAAGCTAGTGCACACAATTAAACAGTGATGATTACATTGCCAACAACGAAATTACATTAATAAAGAGAGTATAGGTCGAAAGACCTTTATTACAACGTGGTTACAAGACCTTGCACTCACACAAAAGATAAAGCACAGTGAAGCAAAAGTAAATCCAATGAGGAAGACCCTATCAAATCGCCACGAGCAATTGGTGGGAAGCGCGACCTAGAACTCCCGAAAGCCTTCGTCGAATCCATAAGCTCCGTAGTCGAACGTTCCATCTTGATCTTCATACTCTTCTGGGTATTATTTTAAGTGTAGTATGTGAGTACATAAAGTACTCCACAAGTCTTGGGAAAATGCATTAGATGCAAGGTTTAGCAAAGGAGGGTTATATGGTTCTTTTGCACAAAGCAGCATTTTATTTCAAATACCATTAATTATCTTTAAAGGCATCAAATTAGCAAAGTGTTTGTTTCCACAAAATCTATCAAGATAAAAAGTGAAGGTTACAACCACCAACACTTGAAGTCTCGGCTAATCGCCAAAGTTCAAAACCACGGTTACACCACCCACACTGGCTACAATCGCCAGACAACCCGGATGTTCCATCCACTTCCTGTTCCCAAATCTTTTATTTTAAAACTAAAACAATGATCTACCATGTGAATGCATTCCTTGCCCCCTTGACCGTGGGCACGGCTATTCGAATAGTTTTACACTCTGCGGAGGTTGTACACTTTACCCACAAGAGATAAGTTATCTTAATAGTCAACACGCTTCCTTTGGCATGAGACCCAGATAATTCATCACAAAGCTTTTACCTTACTCTAGTCTAGCTAGACACCACCCGCTGAGGTTTCACCGCTGAAGGGTTAAATCCACCTAGACAGAAGCCCCCTCTTGCGCCATATGAGTACAAGAAATCCACATCCCTCACCGTGAATAACCAAGAAATCCACGGCACTCACTTTCCATTGGTGGTACCTAAACTAGCCTATTGTAAGTTAGTCACTAGGTCGTACCCATATAGACATGTGGTTGTACGGTGGTGCTCGATGCGGACAAACACAAGCGTCGGTCCTTAATTGACTAGGGCGGAACATACACGTACAAGTTCTCGTGCTAACCGCACCAACCAAACTTACCATCCGCCCGGTCTAAACCAACTCTCACATTTTATTTTATTTTAAAGATCAGTGACAACATCAATCGCCACTATATTTCTAAACAAAAGTCTAAATCAAAGACATAATATTTTTCCAATCCAAGGTTACAAAAGTTTATGTTGCATGACTAAGCTTTCTACTACCGATTCAATATTTACCAAAGTTATATAATAATCTCATTATTGAGACAAAGGAAATCCTAGGGTGTCAATGGTACATGGCATTCAACATCAAATGAGGGTATAACAATAGTTGGATTAACTAATATTTATAAAACAAGAGTTATCATTTTATGTACATAGCAATGCGATAATTTTAAAATAATTAAAACATTTCTCAAACATGGGTTCAAGATGTTCAAAGGAGACTTGCCTTCGTGTGTGAGTTCTTGATTGTCTTGCTGCAGGTCGGCAAAGTCCTCGGCGACGTCGGATTCTACGCGTGGAAAAAGACAAAGCAACAAAGCAAATAAATACACATAAAATCAAATAAAATTCAAAAATTGAAAAAGAATGTATATTTAGATAGATTATGATTTTAGAAAAATTTAGAAATTTGAACGGGTCAAATCGGAGTTAAAACGAAAAGATATGACCTCGGAAGATTTAATTGAAAGTAAAAGAAAAGGGCCGATTTCCGAATTATTTTATATTGAAAACCATAATTATGACGTCATCATATTTTTGAATTTTGAAAATTCGACGCGTGGGCCGGTCCACGGTGGACCGAGTCCACTGACCGGCCTTCGGCCGAGGTGGCATCTTGCGTGACGTGGCGCCACGCAGGCGGCGTGCCGCGACCACATGGCGGCCACGCGGCTCGGCCGGTGAGGTGGCGACCACGTGCGGCGCACACAGCGCGCAACGACTGGTCTTGGCGGCGGCGGCGCTCCGGCGGCCGGGCGGGCGGCGGCGGCGGGGGCAAGGCGGGCCGCGAGCTCACCGGTGGTGGCGGCGGGGCCGGGCGGAGGAGGATGGCCGTGGCGGAAGGAGGCCGGCGGTGGTGGCTCTTGGCGGCGGTAGAGGGCACGGGGAAGGCGGCCGAGAGGTGGAGAGAGTAGGGGAGGGTGCGGGGATGCCAAGGATGGTCTCGGGGGGCTATTTATAGGAGAAAGGGAGGGGAATGGCCGGCGGCATGAATTAAAGAGGAGGCGAAAATTTTGGCCGAAACGGGGAAGTTAAATGGGGAAAACGGCCGGCATTAGGGAGGAGTGATTAGGGGTTTCATTCCGCTAATCAATCGGAAGTTTAAGCGAAAAAGCACAGCATTCAAAGCTTTTAATTCGGCAACAATGGTGGAGGAGAGAGAGCTAGAGGAGGAAGAAGGAGAGGTTGAAGAAACATATGACATGTGGGGCCCACATGTCGGTGAGAGAAAAGAGAGTGAAGGGGTACGGGCCGTTGGATTGCTGACACGTGGCAAGTGAATCAATCTCACGCGTTGGATTTTAATGAAAGTGTATGGCTTAGATTAAATCCAACGAAGGGGTATCGGCCGTCGGATGAGCGACACGTGGCGGCCTGAGATTAAATTGATTTTATTTTCGGATTAGATTTTCAGAAAATACTAGAAACAATATATTTGCTTGGAAAAAAAATAAATAATATCTAAAAATTCCAGAAAAATTATAGAATATTCCTGGAAACATTTTAGACTTATTAAAAATATTTTTAATTCCAGATTTACATTTAATAATTTTATAAAATTCTTTTTATCTTTTAAAATTAATTTTTAATTCCAGAAAATTCTCAAAAATTATTTAAAAATTCCGGGAAGGTTAGGAAAAATAAAATGAACACTTTTTGGCTTTTATAAAATATTTAAAATACATTTTCTTAATTTAAACTTTGAAACAAACTCCAGAGAAACCCAGAAAAATCCAAATAAAATCCAATTACTTCAAAATAATTAATTTGAATTTAAATTTTTCAAAACTCAAAATTTGGGATGTTACATCACACTAGCTTAAGAGAGTGAAATAGAATGCCAAAGCTCTTATCCCAACCGGCCACATGGGAGTAGTTATATCCCACACAACAAAACTAGCTATTGGGGATAAAAACTAGCAAATCCGGTAGTACCATCGTTATATGGCCGGTACTACCGCTCCCCTCATAATGGTCAGAAAACTAACCGTTATAGACTAGAATCGGTAGTACCGCTGACCATTATCTGGTACTACCGCCAGTACCGCTTGACACATGCGAAACTATCGTTTTCGTAGGGAGGAGAAGACTCCCAAAAATGTCTCTTTGAAAAACATACTACTACACAAGCGGTTGTACCGCAGCTCCGGTCATACCGCTCACACAGAGCCGGTAGTACCGTAGCCAAGTTAGACCGCTCACACAGAGTTGGTACTACCGATCATCGACCATACTAGTCTTCGACCACGTTGTCTTGTTCGACCACACAGGCCTCCGACCACGCTGGTCTTCGACCACGCCGATCTTCGACCACGTTGTCTTCTTCAACCACACAGGTCTCTGACCACGCTGGTCTTCGACCACACCGATCTTTGACCATGTGTTCTGATTCGATCACGTTGGTCTCCGACCACGCCAATCTTCGACCACGTCGATCTTCGATCACGTAAATCTTCGACCACATAGGTCTCCAACCACCACGTCGATCTTCGACCACACAGGTCTTTGACCACATTGGTTTTCGACCACATTGACCACGTCGATCTTTTACCATGTTAATCTTCGACCACATAAGTCTTTGACCACCACGTCGACCTTCAACCGCACAGGTCTGGTTTTCGACCACATTGACCATGTCGACCACATTAATCTTTGACCACACCGATCTCTGACCACCACGTCGATCTTCGACCACATTGGTCTTCGACCACCAACGAACACGGTAGTACCGCCCAACGGTAGTACTACTAGACACACAGCGGTAGCTCTGATTTTCTTGAAAAATGCATATACTTCGATAAATTTTGCAAAATATATTTGCACATTATAATATCATGCACATAAAGATCAAATCATGATTCCACCAAGTTGCAAAACATATTTGCACACTTTCAGAATCATGACCTAAGGAATAGGTACGTGGACTAAACTTGTTTGCAAAACACATTTACAAACCTAATTCTATGCTACAAGGATTATATATAATCTTCAACCATGTGCAAAATACATTTGCAAATATAAGCTTCATACCATAAGGAGTAAGAAACATGAACTTTAAACACTTTCAAAACACGTTCGCAATGTATAGCCCCATGTTATAAGGATTCAATACATGAGCTTCAAGCCTATAAGCCAAAAGCCATGTGAGAGGTGCTTTTTTTTGGGCTTTTGCGAAATGGAATAACCCTTTGCTACTAAACTTCGTTAAAATTACCCTCAAAATACCATTTGTATATAAGTGCAAACCCTTTCATTTTTTCTCCTCTCGCTTCCTCCTCTCCACCCATTCTTTTCCCCTCCCCTCTGAGGATTAAGGATAACCAACTAGAGGGGTGAATAGGATATTCTAAAAAATTTTTGCCTTCCCAAAATAATTAATACAATTTAGTCTAGCAAGATTTTAAAGCAATTCAAACCTACACAATACTAGTATGTCTAAGGCACTACAAACACAAATCTCTACAAGTATATCTCTAGCACAAATAAATATGACAATCACAATAATCACAATATGCTATAAATACAAGTGAGGAATGAAGAGACAAAGAAATAACCAATTAACACACGATGTTTTACCGTGGTGTTCGAAAACTTGCTGGTTTCCCCTAATCCACGTTGAGGAAAGCCCAAGAGACTTAGACCGGCTCCACAAATTAAGCCTCAGCTCCTCAATCTACTAGTGGTTGTCCTTCCTTCGTTCTGGAGATGGTGGACACCAAACCGCTCATAAGTCGGCGCTGAGCTTCTTCACAACCTTCTTGAAGAAGGCATCACGCAAGCTCCTGTCAAGCCGTCTAGGTGTCGGTATGCACCAAGAGTAATAAAATTATAGCTTTGCTTGATGGCGATCCAGTGCCAAAATGATCAATCTAAGATGTATGCACTTGATTTTGGATCAACCACCTCAAATGAATGCACAATGAGAAATTGAAATGTGGAGTAAATGCTCAATACTTAAGGATGTTCAATGGAGACTCTTACATCTATCCTTGAGCAGGTGGGAGAGTATTGATACCCCCACCAACCAAAACTAGCTGCGGTAGTTTCGCTATTGAAACTCTGGTACTTCCGTTTTCTAGAGAGACAAAATGATTCCAAAGATTCTCTTTGGAAAAAATGTATGCCTATATTATCGGAACTTCCGAAAAGCAGAAGTATCGTCGTTTATGCTGTATTTCCGATTATCTAGATAGAGCACATATTGGCTATTAATTTTAGTTTTAAGAGAATGCATGATCCTAAATTGATCCAAATGGCACAAGAATATGCTATCAAGTTACTAGTCATGATCCCTCTTAATAGTACGATGTTTATCCTATAATATGGTCTTTAACTCTTTCTCCTAAGACCGATAAAAACAAAAGGGATCCTAGTCTACTTATACTTTTGTCATGAGCTACATTGATATTCATGTTGACCCTTAGCATGCATCTCACAATCATTATAGGGAATAAACCTTTTAAACACTCAGTAAACATGTTAGTCCCATATTCACACAATGTCATTAATTACCAAAACCATTTTTAGGGGGCTAGACGCTTTCAATCTCCCCTTTTTGGTAATTGATGACAATACAAATATTATATGAGAAGAATAAAGTTTTGAATATACCACTTGTTTGAAAATGAGTTGTATATTCCTTTTGTGACTTTGAAAAACAATTCAAAGAAAGCTCCCCTTGAGCATGTGCATATAGAAGTGAAGATACTTTGCAAGCACATGTAAAGATTTTTTTAAAAAAAAATTGCAGAGTTTCCTTTGTTTATTGAACTTGAGAGAATAAATAATTGTAATGTTTTAAAATATACCATAGATGAACACAAGGTGCAATTTTATAAGATAACCACAACTTTAAGTTCAACATAACATAAAGCATGTTCTCAACAAGAAGAGCATTACATCATAAGTTTATGTTATCGTAGAGACACATAAATAGTAGCTAAGATAGATAGACTTCTTGGCTTCTTCAATCTTCTTTCTTCTATCCTTTCTTGTGCTCTTCTCCCCTTCTTGTCTTTTCCCTTTGGCATAAAATGACCAAATGCTACTCTTGTGGTCCTTGAGGAGACGGGTCATGACGGTGACGATGACCAAATCTGACTGGAGATGGAAGACGAGCCAAGGCATGCTCAATAGAAGTGACTCTCTCATCAATAGAGTCCATTCTGGAGGAAAGAGAAGCGAATGCCTTGGCTTGAGTGTCGCGAATATGGATAATTACCGAGTATATCTGAGAGAGAGACTTGTCCTTCTTGTTGATGTGCAGCTGCAGGTTCTTCTTGCTATGGAGCTCGAGGATGAGAAGCTAGAGGAATTGGAGGTTCTACTCGAGCCATGTAAGCCTTGTGGACGCCGCCCAAACCACCATGGTATTCAATCTTTCGAAGGATCAAGGCCATGATGTATGGAGCATAATTTATCCTTTTTATCCTGTCAACCACATCAAATTTACAACCTTGCATAACATAGTCAATTAGATTCCATGTATGGCCTCTTATGGCACCATAATTCCCACTCTTGGGAAGAATGGTATGGTTAATAATCCGGTTTAATAGGCTGAAAATAGGGAGGAGGCCAACAAGCTTGCCTAGGACAAATCTAGTACACTGATCATAGTACTCAGACAAGGCAGAGAGCTCAAGTGCAGGTCTATCATATATCTTCACATGTGCACTTAACTCTATCCTTAGAGCCAGCTCAAACTCGTGCATTGGAGTCCAAGGATTGGCAACTAGTGATTCATGAGATATGCTGGAAGTCAAGAGAGATATATAGAGTAGCATAAAACTGTCTGATTATATCTTCATTATAGTCTAATTTGAGAGCCACAAAATTTTGTATTTTAGCCCTCTGAAACAGCCTATAAGTCCCATCATATTTGTCAATTGAGTCCATGTGGTCTCAATAAACATATTTGTGATCTGCAAAAAGTTTACTTGGACCATACAACTACTCATACACTTACTCTTAAAATTTGGTATGAAACTATGGATTAATAGAATTATTGGGGAGCATAAACTGGTTTCTGTGATGCAAATGTGCATACTCTTTAGCTGTGATTTGTCTGAGGTCTATTTGAGGCTCTTCTCGAACATGCATATCCTCATCTGACTATTCAAAAGGTGAGCTCTCTTACTGATCTATTTCCGTTTCTGAGTTAGAGGCTATTGCCTTGCCTTTGTCTTCTCTGGTCTTTTGAGCAGATTCTGAGGTGACTGGAGCTGCAAGAGGGTTTGCTCGAGATGAAGATTAATCGGGAGCCATAGGAGTAGAGTTCCTGGCATACACTTCGCGGCCAACGTTCCTTGTATCTTCAAACAAAGGAAAATATACCAAGAATAAGCTAGGAAAATAAAGGAATGAAGTTGATGTTCTAATCAGAGAAATCAGAAGCACCGCGCATGTTGAGTGGTAGTTTCGCTTTCTCTAACCCGTTTCTAGGGCGAATTAAGGAATGAATTCTTTGATGTTTTTCTTGGATTGAATCTTTAGAATAGATGCACAAACATCTTTAGACACCAAATATGCTAATTTGCCCATGAAAATTATTGCTAAATCATTCGCATTATGAATCAAAATCTAGAAAAGATGTAGAGTTCTCAAACAAGGTAAAAGCAAGGATTTTGATCCCATTTACCTTGTGGATCGGAGGTGACGAACCCTTTAAAGTCAAGGAATCACCTAGAGGTGAAGAAATCCTGACGAGATTTGAAGATCTGAGGATTGGATTTGAGGATTCTTGTGGAGGGGAGAGAGAAATGGGGTACGGTCACAAGCGGCTGAAGGAGACGAAGCTTCTAAAGGTGGATAGAAGTCAAGAAATAAAAGCTCGTGTGGTCGGTAGTTAATGTCCTCAACCAACTTGAATGGAAGTACCGCAGTGACTTCCGGTAGGTCCGATAACTCATTTGTGTTCGACCACTTTAGAGTTCCGACTTCACTGTCTTGGACGACTACACAGATTGATTTTGACCACTATGGTCGTTTTCGACCACATAGGTCGTATTCAACTACTCCAGTCGTTTTCGACCGCTATGGTTCTCCGACCACGTTGTCGACCACATTAGTACGACCACGTTTTTAGCCATGTTGGTTTCGACCACACAGATCTTTCGACCACCAATGAATGCGGTAGTACTGTGATCACATAGCCGGTAGTTCCATAATATGGAAGTACCGCAAGAAACACGGTGGTAGTTCCGATTTTTCTAGAACTTCAGGGAATTGAACTTAGATCAGAGAAACATGCAAATGATACCTGATTTTGCACTCAAATAAAGCTCATTCAGGATCATTATGAATTCGGAAGACTAAATAAAACCTTGGAATATAGTTTTTATGAATATAGAGATTTTTAGCAAAAATAAGAGAATACCTTTCGAAAATTCCTCAAACAACTCCAAATGAGCATGAAAGCATGAGGCATGAGTTCAAGCAATATTTGAGTAGTCTATGATATTTAATTCATTCATCAACTTACAAAAATGGCTTTCATCTAATGGTTTGGTGAAAATATCCGCTAATTCATCTTTGGTTGGGATGTGGCTAATTGTAATATCTCCCTTGCTCACATGATCTCTTAAGAAGTAGTGGCATATATCTATATACTTGGTCCTTGAGTGTTAGACCGAGTTATTGGATATTTTCACCGCACTATCATTGTCACACAAAAGAGGCATTTTGTTAAATTTAATTTCATAATCCATCAAAGTTTGCTTCATCCATAGTAATTGAGCACAACAACTACCCGTGGAAATATATTCGGCTTTGGCGGTGGAAAGTGCTATGGAATTTTGTTTCTTGGAAGACCATGACACTAAAGACCTTCTTATCAATTGACAATTACCCGATGTGCTTTTTCTATCCACTTTGCAACCCGCATAATCAGAGTCCGAGTATCCAATTAAATCAAATTTAGCACATTTATGATACCAAAGCCCTATGCTAGAGGAATGCTTTAAATATCTTAGAATTCTCTTTACGTTCGCTAAATGGAACTCTTTTGGAGATGCTTGAAAATGTGCATATATGCAAACACTAAACATGATATCGGGCCTAGATGCGGTAAGATAAAACAAACTACCAACCATGAATCTATAAAACTTTAAATCTACATGTTTACCTCCTTCATTAAGATCAAGATGCCCATTCGTTGCCATAGGGTTCTTGATGGGTTTTGCATCCCCCATGCCAAACTTCTTGAATAGATCTCTCACATATTTTATTTCGCTTATAAAGGTCCCATCCCTATGTTGACTGATTTGAAGTCTAAGAAAATAGCTCAATTCTTTAATAATTGACATCTGAAATTTTCTAGACATTATTTCACCAAATTTCTTGCAAAACTCTTGATTAGTAGAATCAAATATAATATCATCAACATAAATTTAATATGCAAAGAAATCACCATCAATAATTTTTGTAAACAAAGTTGTATCAACTTTCCCAATATTAAATCCTTTAGAGAGTAGAAAATCTCAAATGCGCTCAAACCATGCTCTAGGAGCTTATTTTAAGCCATATAGTTCCTTAAAGAGTTTATACACATGGTTATAATTTTTAGGATCTTCAAAACCAGGAGGTTGTTCAACATAAACAAGTTCAAAAGTTGTTTTATTTAAGAATGCACTTTTAACATCCATTTAGAATAATTTGATATCGATGCTAAATGCAAAAGCAAGTAATATGCAAATTGATTCAAATCTAGCTACGAGTGTAAATATTTCATCATAATCCAAACCCTTAACTTGAGCATAACCATGAGCAACTAACCTTGCCTTGTTTCTTACCACAACTCCATTTTCATCTTGCTTGTTACGAAATACCCATTTTGTGTCAATCACATTGTGCTCTTGGAACTTTCTAGTAATGTCCAACATCATTTCGAGTGAAGTTGTTGAGTTCTTCATACATTGCATTCACCCAATCCGGATCATCTAGTGCTTCATCTATAAAATTTGGCTCAAGAGAAGACACAAAAGAGTAATATTCACAAAATAAAGCTACTCTAAATCTAGTTCGAACACCCTTACTCATGTCACCAATATTTGATCTATTGGATGATCTTTGGCGATTGCATTATGGATCTTCGGTGGTAGAGGTTGTTCTTCCTTTTTTTCGACATCTTGCTTGAGTGTTGCTTGTTGTGAAAGAAGTAGTAGCTACAACTTGCTTTGATGAAGGAGATATACTTGGATCATTCTTTGGCTTGATGTCGCCGATTTGCATATTATCCATTGCTCGCCTTAGTCCTTCATCACCTACATAATTCAAATTATCTTACTCTTCTTGAGAGCCAATAGTTTCATCAAATTGAATATCACATGATTCTTAAACTAAACCGAAATTTTTGTTGAACACTCTATAAGCTTTGCTATTAGAAGAATAACCAAGTAAAAATCCTTCATCACATCGACTTCGAAATTTAGAAAGCCGAACACCCTTTTTAAGATATAGCATTTGCATACAAATACTCTAAAGTAGAAAATGTTCGGTCTTCTTCCAATGAGAAGCTCATAAGAAGTCTTTTCAAAAGACGATGCAAGTAAAGGTGATTTATGGCATAACAAGAGGTGTTAATAGCTTCTACCCAAAAATTATCGGAAGTATTATATTCATCAAGCATTTTCCCTAACCATTTCAATTAATGTTCGATTTTTCCTCTCTACAACTCTATTTTTCTTTGGAGAGTAGGTAGTGGAAAGCTCATGCTTTATTCCAAGTTTATCACAAAAATGTTCAATTTTAGTGTTTTTAAAATCGAAACCATTGTCACTTCTAATTTTCTTTATTTTGAAATCAAATTTATTTTGGGCCCTTTTTGAATAACTTTTGAAAATGCTGGAGGCTTCTCTCTTGTCATTTAAGAAGAATACCCATGTGTGTCTAGAGTAATCATCTACAATAACCAAACAATGGCTATTGCCCCCGATACTCTTATAGGTTGTTGGCCTAAACAAATCCATATGCAAGAGCTCCTATGGCCTAGAAGTTGACATTATACTTTCAGAAGGATGAGAATTTACAACTTGCTTCCCGGTTAGGCAAGCACTACATAATCTATTTTTCTCAAACTTCACATCTTTCAAGCCAATTACTAATCATGTTTGAAAAGATTTTTATGTTGAATTATACCCACATGACCTAGCCTTCTATGTCATAACCAACCTAAAGATGTTTTTGTCATTGAACAAGTTTTCAAGCATGAATCATTAGAGGAGAAGTCAACCAAATAAAGATTTCCAAACCTAAAATCTTTAAAAACAAGTTCACTTTCTTTTTCTTTTGAAATAGTCACTTCTTCTTTAAAGAAAGATCAAATTAAGACTAGATCACACAATTAAGCAACTGATAGCAAATTAAAATTTAGGAAGCTCATGACTTACTTGTCCGAGAAAACTCGAGCAAATTTTGCACTAGCATCGGTATTACTTGTGATATTTTAAATGAAATGCCTAGTGTAAAAATTACTAGAGCTAGCGTATCTACTTCATGTGAGGACCTGCTTGCCATGCCATATTCCTCCAATATTGATTTTAATAATGCAATTGCTAAGTCATTTGATGCTAAGCTCATTAGTGAGAATAATGAGTTAAAAAACAAGTGATCAAGCTAAATAAAAGCATGAAAAAGTGCTTCAAGGATAAGGCTACCCTTGACAAGTTGTTGAGTGAGCAAAGGTGCTCATTCAATAAGGAGAGTCTTGGGTATGTGCCCAAAAAAGATAAGAAACCGGCAAATAAGCCCACAAGATTTGTGAGGCAAAATGGTAAGTATTGTTAAAAGTGCCGGTGATTAGAACATGTGCAACAAAATTGTCATATGGGTAAGACTCCTTCTATTGGACTATTTGACTCTTGCTATATGCTTAAGAAATCCAATAATGGTAGTGTTATAGCTAAATTTGATGACACTTTAATTTTAGGCACTAAAAAGAATGCTATTTGGGTGCCCAAAACCTTGGTTACTAACCTCCAAAGACCCAAACAAATTTGGGTATCCAAATCCGGACCCTCTTTGTAATACAGCACTAGTCCCAGATCAAAGCTAGTGTACACAGTTAAACAGTGATGATTACATTGCCAACGACGAATATTACAATAATAAAGAGTACAGACCGAAAGATTTTTTCATTACAACTGAGGTTTCAAGACCTCGCAAAAAAACAAAACACAGCGGAAGCAAAATAAACTTGATAAAGACCCATTAATACGCCACAAGCAATTGACTGGGGAAACGCAACATAGTACTCCGAAAATCCTTCGTCGAATCCACACGCAAAGTAGTCGTAGTCTCCTTCCTGAGCTTCATATTCCTCTGAGATTTTATTTTGAAGTGTAGCATGCGAGTACATAAAGTACTCTGCAAGTCTTGGGAAAATGCAGTAGATGTAAGGCTTTAACAAAGGATGTTATATGGTTCTTTTGCATAAAGCAATATTTTATTTTCAATACCATTAAATATTTTTGAAGGCAGAAATTTAACAAAGTAATTATCTTAACTAAAACTATTCAATATTTTTATAGTGAAGGTTCTATCCACCATCACTAGATAACTGGCTCTAAGCAACAAAGTTCAAGTCTACGGGTTCCAACCACCCACTCTGGTTTTAACTGCCAGAACAACCCCGAGAGTTCCAGCCACTCTCGGATTCCCAAAACTTTATTTTAAAACCAGAAATCTACCATGTGAATGCATTCCTTGCCCGCCCTTGACCGTGGGCATGGCTATTCGAATAGTTTTAACACTCTGCAGAGGTTGTACAACTTTACCCACAAGAGACAAGTTATCTTAATAGCCAACATGCTTTCTTAGGCATGAGACCCAGATAATTCACCACAAAGTCTTTACCTTACTCTAGTCTAGCTAGTTACCACCCGCTGAGGTTTCACCGCTGAAGGGTTAAACCACCAGTCGAAGCCCCTCTTGCTTGTTGTATGAGTACAATAAACCACATCCCTCACTGTGAATAACCAGTACACCCTGGCACTCACTTTCCACTGGTGGTACCTAAACTAAACTATTGTAAGTTAATCAGCTAGGTCATACCCATATAGACATGTGGTTGTACGGTAGTGCTCAATTTGGACAAACACAAGCGTCGGTCCTTAATTGACTTGAGTGGAACATACACTTTTCAAGTTCTCGTGCTAAACAACACCAATCCAATCTTACCATCCACCCAAGTCTAAAATAGCTTTCACCAACTTAACAACAACAATATTGTGTAGGACCAGAAATGGCAACAGAGGGGGTGTGAATGGTGCCTTTAAAAATTTGCCCCCGAGTATCGACACATATTTCTTTCTTCTCTCATAACTATAACAGCTATGAAAAAGAAACAATATGTTCACTGCATGCCGAAAAAGGTTTTGCCGATTGACTTAACTTCTTTAACCGAGACACTGAACTTTGCTTTGCTCACCCGAAAATAGAAGGAAGACTGCAAACTGAAAACTGGACAGAAAAACTGAAATCTGAAAATTGAAAACTGCAGTTTGCTAAAACTAGAAAAGGAAACTGAAAACTGCAGTTTGCTGTAATCTGAAAATCAAAACTGAAGACTGAAAACTGCAGTGATCCATTGCTGAAAACAGCAGAAATCTGCAGCACTTGCAGTCGGAAAACTGCAACCAGATGGCTGTTTTTACTGTTGAAAACAGCAAAACAGAGATAGACTAAAACCTGTAATTCCCTGCTGAAAACAGCAACACAGAAGTGGCTGAAACTGGACTGAAATCAGACTATTTTCAGCAGCAAAACAGCAGCAAAAAGTGGCTGAAAACAGCAGCAAGAATTGGCTGAAAACTGCACTGCAATTTGGCTGAAAACTCCACTGCTATTTGGCTGAAAACTCCACTGCTATTTGGCTGAAAACTGAGTTTACTGCAGCCACCCAAAACAAAGAAATTGCAGCAAGATTGATTGCTCTTTTCAGGATTTTTGGACAAGACTTGGAATAAAATAGCTAAACAAACCTAGGACAAGGAAAGTTCAGACCAAGACCAAGACAAATCAAGAAACTCAAGATTTTATCAAATGGAGGTGTCCAGGAAGAACTCAAATCCAACTTTCTTGAGTTTCTTGCATTCTTTCTCCATGAACTTCTGAAATCAGCAGGGATACATCTCATACCAAGGAAATATATACCTAGAGCTATCTTTTCAGAGAGACAAAGCATTCAAAAGAACCCTCTTGTAAATGCGAACAGTAAACCCTAGCTTTTACAAGAACAGGGGAAAAGTGACGAAGGATTCAGATTTCACAAGAAACATTTAATTTTCCATATGCTCTAGAAAATGGAATGGTCATATGGCCATGAATCTTTTCCATCATAGAGCTTTCAAGAGTCAGTCTACAAAGCTTCGAAATCATCTCAAAAACAAAGGAAAACGGGAGGAACAGAGAGGAAAAACTGAGAACGCAGTTCATCACAGAGAGCAATAAAAATTTAGTCCAACTCAATTAAAACCATCTCAGAATGAAATTAAGGAAGAGAGATACGCGATTACATAGAATTTCAACTCTCTCCTCACTCCGCCATCTCAAGAACACAAGAGGAAGAGCTCAACACATGCTGGGCACACACCACACACGCAGGAGAGGCTGCAACGGGAGACACTCACACCACCATTGTGAGCACTAAGACAGCCTTGCACACCTGCTCTCTCCCAACCACTAAGGCTTAAAAGCAAATAAACTTCTAAAGCCTCTTTTGACTCAATTGAAACCCTAATTCTCTCTAGAAGCCATGAGGAGGCATGCAGCCCCTCTCCTCTATTTATAGCCTTGGCTAACGGGTCTCACCCCGTTCGCCCGCTAAATCAACAGACCCGCTCCGCTTGTGCGACTTTGCGAAATTCCGTTTCGCCTCTTGCACCTTCCGGGAAGCTTCCGCGCTCCTTGCCTCGCACGCCTCGCAACCACCTCGAGTCCACGTCGTCTTCGACACATCACGACCGTTCTGACCTCAGCGCCACCTGCGCCTGGCCCGGTCACCTCGTGTCTCGCCACGACTCCACTCGACGTCCTGCAGTCACACAGACAAGAAACACATCAAATAGCACCGCTCGATACATGAAAGCATAATTAGAGTCCAAACCTATCGAATCATCAGAATATGCATCCTAATCATATACGACCAAGTTAGACCAAGTCCGACCGAGCCCGATTGCGCCACGCAACGTCAAGGTCCGAACCAACCGACTCAAACTCGACTTTTCCTAAAACGATGTCAATTACTCATCATACACAACGGGATGACCTCCACATGGTCTCTCAATCTCCCCCTTGATGAGTATATTGACAAACACCGAAAAAGCATAAAGTTGAGTTTGAAGAGTCTAACATGGTCCATAAGAAACAGAATGAAGCTAATGACCATGTCGACAGAAGGAGCAAAAGAAAGAACAAGTTTTCCTCAAAGCTCCCAAAATGGCTTTTTCTACCACTATTCTCCCCATTTTGGCAATAAACACATCAAGAATACAAGAAGGAGAATAAGTCATGAAAAAGGATAAAATGGCTGAAATTTGATTATTCTAAGCATTTAGAGCCATGAGAATTATCCAAATTGACCATTTAAGAATTACATCAAGCCATAACTCAATAGAATGCTATCTAGATCATGACAAGATATGTATATGCTAGCTAAACCAAAGAGATGACAATCTGAATTATAGTGCAATTTGTGAACAAATTAAGTCATCAAAGAGCAAAGTCTAGCTAGAGATATCCAGAAATGAGACAGGCCATGTCAATAAGCTAAATGGAACCGAGAAGCTAGTATTGAGTCAACTAGAGTGCTACTAGTTCAAGAATGATACAATTGTTGGAGTACATTGAACTTTTTAGCAATTGAGCACAATTGACAAACTTTGACTTTAGAAATCATATGATTGTTTCCAACCATTTTTGTTGTTGTTTAGTCATGTGCTAGACCTCAAGCCTTATGCGACCACTTCAAGCAATGAGCTTAAGAAGATGATCTTGGTCATCCAAATCTCCCCTGAGTTCATGCCTTGTGCAATGGCAAGCCGTCTCATGAGAAGAATTGGTGAGATCAGTTTTTTCGCACAAAAGTGATCTAAAATAATTGTACTAGCCTATGCATCATCAAGAGACTAAAACAGCTCAATCTAAGGCTCAATAGAGATTCAACGCTCACCTCAGCCTATTTGACATGGCATGGATCATAAAAGGATAGCTTAAGAAAGACTAGTCTCGAGTGCTAACATGACAAGTTTTAGTTCAAATTGAGCAAGTTTAATTAACTTATCATGGCAAAAGCTAGTCTACACATATAAAGTCATGATAAATGTAGCAAATAAGCACAAGTCATGGCAGAGTCAACGCCGAGAATTAGGATCGCGTATCTTTAGCCTTAGGCAAATTGACTAAGGGGTGGGTTTCATATGAATATTACTGGAGCTCTAGTAATATCTATATGACCACTTTTACCCTCAGTTCTTGCCGGTGGTTTATAGGCCTACCTTGTTTCGCTTCCGCTGTCGTACTTTTGTAATGTAAACTTTTGGCCTGATCGGCCTATTGTAAAGACTTCGCCTTTTAAAGGCCTAACTTCAACTGTGTTATGTAATAATATTATGGCTTGGTAAATTCTGCGATGTATGAAATGATTCAGCTATGTACATTACCTACTGATCCAGGGAGTAATGTAGTAAAACACATTGGATTCTGGATTTAAAAATCCGGGTCTGACATCGCCGGCGGGGAGCGGCCGGGGAGTCGATGGCGACGGCCAAAATGGATACCCGGGGAGGGGAGGAAGCCCCTGGGGGTGGAGGTTCCGGCCAGGAGGTGCTGTGGCGGGCCGGCAGCGAGCACGGGCGGCGGCGCTAGATGGCTTCCGTGGAGGGCTCATGGGAGGGTGGTGGCGGGAGGTGGTGGTGGCGTCGCTTGAGGTGTTGAGGTTGAGCTCTGGGCGCAAGGAATTGAAGTGGGCGCGCGTGGATCGAGCAGTGCTAGCGGTGGCGGTTTTGGGGAGACGACCGTGCGGCATCTTTGCGGTGGGTGGTTTTCAATTAAGCTATCGGAGATGGACTAGATGCTTAAGAGCATGGATTGATGCACTTGAATTGAAGGGGAAGGCACTGGGGTGCCGGCAGAGCGAGGAGGCAGCGGCGGCTCACGGGCATGAGGTGCTCGAGCTCGGGCTGAGCAAGGGAGGAAGGAAGAGGAAAGCCAGAGGAAGGCAAAAGGGGCGGCAGGGCTCTTATAGCCGCAGAGGAGATGCGGTGGTGGGCTCACAGGCGTGGCAGGCGGGCGCGGCGGCGGCTTGCAGCGCGGCCGGCCGGTAAGCGCGAGCGATCGGCAGTGTGCAGGCGGAGGCGATGGGACGGTGGCGGGGCTCGGCGGCGGCGCATGGCAGGGAGGCAGGGCACACTCGCCACGGGGGTTCAGCGCATGGGAGAGAAGAAAGAAGGAGACGCGACGGCTTGCGGCCACGAAGGGAGGAGGAGAAGGAAAAGAAAGAAGAAAGCGCGGTGAGGAGAATCGGGAGGAAGAAAGAAAGGAGAAAAAGAGAGAGAAGAAAGGGTGGGGTCCGCATGGAAGTGAGAGGAAAAGGAAATAGAAAAGAAAAGGAAATGGAGGCTTAAGCATTACTTTAAAATTTGTATTTATTATTATTTTCTTTATATATATATATTTATATTTAAGTTTACTTATCTCTAATTTCACAGGGTATTAAAATAAAAATTAAACTTTCAATTCAATTACTTAGATGCAGTTGCTTGATTCTCGGTTTTAGTTTAAAATCTCAATTCCATTTTGGAATTGAGTGTAAGTTAAAATTGGTTTAGGATTCATAATTCATTGTTTCATATTATTCCCATACCTTTTATTAACACCATTATTATTATCACTTGGATATTATTTCCCATCACATCTATTTGCATGACACAAAACTCAAGAGATCTCAAATAAGTATTCAAATTAAATCTGAATGCCAACAAAACGCAAGAAAAGTTTTTAAAAATTTTCATATTTTTGAACTCCCAAAATTTGGGATGTTACATTGGGCGACTGGAGCGTCCCGCCCCACCCTGCGGCGACAGGTGGGGAGTCTGGTAACCGTTGGGCGATTTAATGAAGTCACCCAACGGTGGAGCGATTGGCATGCAGTCGCCGAACCGTTGGGCGACTGCACTAATATCGCTCAACCGTGTGGCGACTGTGGGGGGCTTATAAGCCGCTCATGATCGCCGTACGCACACCAATCAACATGAGAGGCGGAAGAAACAGAGGAGGAGAGAAGAGAAGAAGAAGCAGAAAAGAAGAGGGAGGGAAAGCGTGATTTTCAGGTATATTTTGTTATTGTTAGAAAATTTAGTTTAGAAAATTAGTTTGGTAAGTTTAGAAAATTTAGTTTAGAAAATGTAGTTTACAAATTTAGTTTAGAAAACTTAGTTTAGAAGAAATTCAGTTTTGGAAATTGAATTTAGAAAATTGAGTTTAGAACAAATTTAGCTTAGAAATTTAGTTTAGAAGAAATTGAGTTTAGAAAAAAAATTTAGTTTAGAAGAAATTTAGTTTCGAAAATATAGTTTAGAAATTATTGTTTAAAAGAGATTGTAGGTTAGGAAAAATTTAGGTTAGAAAATATAGTTAACAAATTTTAGTTTAGAAGAAATTTTAGTTTATAAGAAATTGAGTTTAGAAAATTTCTTTTAGACAATTTAGTTTACAGAAATTAGTTTAGAAATTTAGTATAGAAATTAAGTTAATGAAAATTTATTGTACCCTTTTGCGGTATAGCTCGTCTTGGGCGTGACTCATTGGCGATCTGTATTTGTTAAACGAGCACGTGGACCGCCAGCATCGCACTTCCGTCGTGTCTTTGCCACCGGTTACACAGACGGCCGACGCAGCTGGGAGTGGTCCGGACATGCACACCTCGCGTGGCCTGGGGACTTGACGTCGGGACCCTGGATTACCAAATCCGGACCCTCTGTGTATTACAGCACTAGTCCCAGATCAAAGCTAGTGCACACAGTTAAACAGTGATGATTACATTGCCAAAGACGAATATTACAATATTATAAAAGTCTTGACCAAAGGTCTTACAACACAAACGAGGTTTCTAGACCTCACAAATAAACACAAATACAGCGGAAGCAAAATAAACATTGATAAAATCCCATCAATACGCCACGAGCAATTGGTGGGGAGCGCGACCTAAACGTCTGGACATCCTTCTTCAAATCCACCATGAAGTAGTTGTAGTCTCCTTCTTGAGTTTCATACTCCTCGAGATATATTTTAGGTGTAGCATGTGAGTACATAAAGTACTCATAAGTCTTGGGAAAATGCAATAGATGCAAGGTTTAACAAAGAGGGCTATATGGCTCTTTTGCACAAAGCGACATTTTATTTCCAATACCAATAACTATTTTGAAAGCGACAGTTTAATCAAGTATTCCTCTAACTAAAATCATTAAGCATTTTAATCGTAAAGATTCTACCACCAAGTTTGATACTACGGGTTCCAACTACCCACACCGGTTCCGACCACGGACAAAATCCCGAGAGTTCCATCCACTCGGGTTCCCAAAACTTTGTTTTAAACCAAAAATAAAGATCTACCATGTGAAAGCATTCCTTGCAGCCCTTGACCGTGGGCACGGCTATTCGAATAGTTTTACACTCTGCGAGAGGTTGTACACTTTACCCACAAGAGATAAGTCATCTTAATAGCCGACATGCTTCCTTAGGCATGAGACCCGATAACATATCACAAAGCTTTTACCTTACTCTAGTCTAGCTAGACACCACCACCGAGGTTTCACCGTGAAGGGTTAACCACCCGCACGAAGCCCCCTCTTGCGCCATATGAGTACAGTAACCCTGTCCCTTACTGTGAATAACCAGTAACCCTGGCATCCACTTTCCACTGGTGGTACCTAAACTAGTCTATTATAAGTTAATCGGCTAGGTCGTACCCATATAGACATGTGGTTGTGCGGTGGTGCTCGATCGGACAAACACAAGAGTCGGTCCTTAATTGACTAGGGCGAACATACACTTTTCAAGATCTCGTGCTAACCGCACCAATCCAAACCAACCATCATACAGGTCTAAAACAATTTTCACAAATTAATTCATTTCACATGAGCAGAGGCAACACCATTTGCCATTCGATTACGAATAACCAGAAGTCTAGATCATTGAAGTAACATTTCTCATTCCAAGGTTACCAAAGGTTATAAATCATGTCTAAGCATTTTACTACCGCTACAACAATTACTATAGTTTTATAATAATCTCATTATTGAGACAAAGGAAATCCTAGGGTGTCAAAGGTACTTGGCATTCAACGTCAAATGAGGGTATAACAATAGTTGGATTAACTAATATTTCTAAAATAAGAATTATCATTTTATGTAACATAGCAATGCATTAATTTAAAATAATTAAAACATTTCTTAAACATAGGTTCAAGATGTTCAAAGGAGACTTGCCTTTGTGTGCGGTGTCTTAACTTTCTTCTTTGCTGGTCGACAAATTCTTGATGACGTCGGATTCTGTGGCTTGACGAATACAAAAGAATAAATAAATACAAATAAAATCACAAAAATATAAAATATATACTGGAGGAAAGGTTAAGATGTTATATGAATTTAGGAGAAAGAATCAACGGATTCGGAGTTCGAATGAGGGAGAACGAGTAATTGGAAGTTTTAGATATCACATGAAATGATAACAAAATCTGAGAATTCCTTTTTGAACAGTACGGTGCCGATTGGTTGCGAGGTGGCGGCGAATAGACAATATGGAATCCCAGCGATGAGGCGAAGGTGGTGACGTGGGTACGGAGGCGAGGAACGGTGACAATCACCGGCGGCAAGGGAAAAACGACAGCGACAACGTGGTAGCGTCATCGACAAGTTGGAGAGATAGTACTGGGTATGGAACATGGAGATGTAGGGTGAGCACAGGGTAGAACACGACATGGTGAGGCTAAGAAAATTATCAGTTCAGCCGCAAGCCCATCGGAGACGACGCAAACGACGTTTGAACGACGACGGCAAAGAAAAAGGAAAAACTTGATATCTTGATGCTCGGTGAAGCGAATCCAAAACCATTCGAAAGGTAGCTACCTGGAATGGTTTGGCACGATATGACGCGAACGGATTGGGGAAAACACCAACGGATAGACGGAGACACGAGATGCCATTGGCGGCCATGGCGAGATGTCGGAGGCAAAAATTTGTGGAGGCTTTTCGGGGAAACGGAAGGAAGCACGACGTAAACGCGGCGAGGCAAGTCTAAGAAAAATTACGGCACAGGCTAAAGCTCAACAGAGACGACGAATCGACGTCGGGACTCAAAAACGGCCATTTTCGCGGAAAGTTCAATTTCTGACAATTGGCTCCACGAAAAATTAAATAAAAATGATAGATAAATTACTTGGAGTCTAGGACATGATATGACGCGAATAAAAATCAAAGCGCTTACCGAAAAAGTGGTGTACGCGCGAAGGCACGGTTCGTTGTCGACTCGACCAGGTCGACGAGGACTCGGGGAGTCTTCAAGTGATGGCGATGGAAGCATGGTGTAGAACGCGTCGAGGCAAACTCAACGGTATAGACGGCTCGGCCAACGGACATCGGATGGTGGCGAAATATGGCGGAGAAGACATTCGGCGACCGGCGGGTTGGCATCGGCATTCCGGGCAAACGGAGAGGAGTTAGAGTGTGAGGTTGGTGGCGAAACGAAGAGGAGAACGTCGGGAACACAATGCTCACCTCGGTTTGATGGAACACCACGGTCGGTAGCGAGAGGAAAGCAACGGTAGCGGTTTGGCACGGTGGTCGGCGATGCTCGGTGATGCTCCGGTGAAGGCGAGGGAGCACCGCGAGAACGCGAGAAGGCAAAGCCAACGGTGTGGTCAAAAGTGACCGGGCTCCACCGTAGGCATCGCAAAGGCCGACGAACACCTTCGGTTCACAAAAGTAAAATGGAGATTGTGGAGAGAAGAAAGGGAGTGGGGACTTGAAATTTTCGGGGGTGGATGAGGATTAGAAGGGGCACACGGTGCTCTCTTTCATAGGGGCGGAGGTGGGCCGGAGAGGAGATCAACGAGCGAATGTCTTTCGGTGGTGGTTCGTTTTCTCGAAAATGCATATGAAGAAGTGGGGAAGCGGTTGGGAATGGAAGAGTCAAGAAGAGAGAAGTGAATGCACTTGATTTCGTGAGAAGCGGTTGAGAAAATCAAAAGATATGGAAGTTTGAATAACAAGGCGTCCATGTCGTGCTGCTGCTGCTGCAAGACGCGATGCTCTCGGGACGATGATGAATGAAGCAGCGCATCTTGTTCATCCTCTCTCCTTTTTTTTTTTTTTTGTTTGGGATTTTGGAATTGAGCTCAAACAATTTCCGAAAAATCTAAAAAAAAAATTGAAACTTCCCTGAGACTCAAAGAACTCAAATAAAATATTTATAGTAAATATTAATTTTAATTTAATCTTATTAAATAAAAATTCTAATTAAGCTTTAGTTTAAACCAAATAAATTCAAAAATTTCAAAAATTTGAAAATAGGGTATAAATGGATAGATTAGAATTTTAGATGAATTTAGAAATTTTAATGGGCTCAATCGGAGTTAAAACGAAAAAGAACGGGCTCTCGGAAGTTTGAAAAGAGAGAAAAGAATAAACCGATTTTCTGAAATTATTTTTGAACTGAAAAATCAAATTATGACGTCATCAAGCGAAATGATTTTGAAATGAATTATTTTTCTGAGGAAAATGAATTTAGGACGCCAGCAAGGATTTTAATTTTCTGACCAAATTATTTTTGTAAATAAAATAATTTTATTCATTAATAGGTTTTATCGTGAGAGAGAAAGAGAGAGCGAAAAGAGCGGACGGTCGGATGAGCGATGCGACGCAAGGAAGAAATCAAGACCGTCGGATGGAGAGCGAAGGAGTTAGGTGAAGATGGACGCACGAGATTAGATCGGACATGAGAGAATTAAATTTGATTTAGATTTTGAAAAACACGAGAAAATTCAATAAAGCTCGAGAAAATATGAAATTAATTCCAAAAGTTCGAAATACTCAAAGAACTTCCGGAGACATTTTGGACTTAATAAAATATTTTCAACTACTGTTGGTATTTTAATTTTCATAGTTAAAATACTTTTATTTTCAAAATAGATTTTAAAACTCGGAAAAACTCGAACACCAAATAAAGGACAACTAAATCAAAATAATTTATTTGAATTAGGATTTTTATAGAAAATCAAAACATCATTTTATTTAATAATTTTTTAAGTTTTACTTTAAATTACTTTTCAAATCCGACTTTCTAAAAGCGGAAAATCGAGGCAAACAAAATTTAAATTTCACACAAACAAAACTCTTATTTTTATTTTAAACTAAATAAATTTTATTTTATATTTTAAATTAATTTTTTCTCCGAAAATTTGGAATAAGCAATTGGTACATTACAAACTACCCCTTAGAAAGAATCTAGTCCCAGAGATTCGGACGGACTAGGAAAAAGAAAGGAGAAGGAAACTTGGCTCTTAGGTCCTCTTCACGCTCCTAAGTTGCTTGACTTCGAATGGTTGTTCTACTGCACTTTGTGGAACTTTATGGTCTTGCTTCTTTTGTCTTGTTGAACTTGCTTCATGATTCTGACTTGTTCTGCGATACTATGAAGTATTCCTTTAACTGAGAAATACGGAAGACAACAACAAATCGGAGTGGTACATCTTTAGTCGGCTACAAGCTCTGAGTTAACTTCAAATACCCTTATCCTATCGATTAATTCAAAATTCCACCAAAAAGGGCTTAACTTCCGCAAGGGCTCATCCGAGAAAGACATAATTATCTCAACTTTTCAAAAATGCTTGATTCCAATATCATATACCACAAATGCACCTTATTGATTTCACAAATAATCCCACAAACTTTTATTCTTTGCTCTAATTTGAATCGACGACAAACCATAGAATTTTTCTAACAAGAATCCAATAACATTGTAATTTGTGATTTCCACCAATTGTTTTATGATCATTATCTAATCCAATAGATCCATAACTTCGTTCAAATAATCCAACCTTTTAGTAATCACCAATCAATTTTAACATCATCTAAGCAATAATTTAATATTCAATAATCCACCAACATCGATCTCTTGAAAATCCTCATTTTGGTTCCACCAAATTTGAATGAATCCAAATACCTCAATTAATTCTTACCAGACAATCTCTCAATCTATCTCCCATAATTTAAATCCTCCAGATTATCCATTTGAACATCCTTAAATAATCTAGCTAATCCCATTAGCTCAAATCCAACTATCTAGCAATGATCTATTAAATCCACCAAATTCAAATTGACATATCAAGGTCCACTTTGCAATGATAAAATTAACCCACCAAGATATCTAAGTGTTTTATCTTCTAGAATTCCACTAGTATCTACTCATCATCAATAGGTGCACCAAACTCTGATAATCAATTAACTCCACAAAATTCATCCACTCTTCATGATTCAACCAAACCACCCAAAATAGATATTATGAATTGTTTATGATAATTCAACTTCTTAATCTTTTAATCTCTTCCTTTACTGGATCGATCTCTTAATACTAATTCTCCAACGATCACAAATAATCCCTTCAACAAAAATCTTGTTTTACATCCAATTGCTCCTTTCAATACTAGATAATAAATCCAAGGCAAAGTTTAGACTTTTCTTATGATCTAATTATCTCCACCAAGTTCAACTTTGTATTTATTCTCTAGTCAATCCACAAAGATGACACTCTATAATCAATTGGTATCCACAAATATACCTTTTTATCTCAATCCTCTCGAATATTATCCAATCTTGCCAATTCTACAACCAAATATATCACACTAGCAATAATTCTCCAAATTACCTAACTTGACATCCACTGATTATGACAGCTTTCCCGACAAGAGTACTTTCCATAAATTTGTTGTCTTCCATATACTCTTAGTCCTCAATTATTTTCCAAACTTAGATTGTAGAGGAAGAATTGCGACTTGCCTTTGTTAAGATGGCGGGTTAGCAAAAGATAAGTGGGAAGTAGCACAGATAAGAGATCAGGGGAACGACTAAACACCAGCTTAGATGAAACTTAGCTTGAAATTAAAATAGTTTTTAAGGATGACTGTACTACAAGTATACAAAGACTTGGTACAATGCATCTAGCACACAAACAAGTAGTATATAAGCGTTCTAAAATCGTAGGACTTTACATGGTACTACAACTAAAGAACTATTCATCGCTCCTTCACGATGATGCGCTTCTCCAAGTGCAACATTATTGAGCCATCTATAGAAATTATAGAGGGAAGGGGATACAATTATCATTCAAAAAGAAGATAAGCAGATAGAGAAGGAAGAATACCATGACAAAGGTAAGGATAGAAAGAAGAGAAAAGATGAGGATAGCACATTATTAAATTTTTATTTTATAAAATAAAATTTTGAAGCTCTTCTACTAACGACCATTCTAAACTAGGTCACGTCCTACAGTCAAGTTGGCTCTGATACCATCTCTGTCGGGACCCCGGATTACCAAATCCGGACCCTCTGTGTATTACAGCACTAGTCCCAGATCAAAGCTAGTGCACACAGTTAAACAGTGATGATTAAATTGCCCTTTTTATTTTAAATTTCACACAACCAAAACTCTTATTTTTATTTTAAACTAAATAAATTTTATTTTATATTTTAAATTAATTTTTTTTCTCCCAAAATTTGGAATAAACAGCTGGGCTGTTACACTTGACCCCCGTTGGACTGCCAGGTTTGCACTACGCCAGCGTTTATTGCGACCATAAGAACGTTTCGTGCTGACCGTCACATTTTTTGCAGGTTGCAGGATGCAGGGCTACTCCCTCTTGCCCGGATGGTGCAGGCCACGAAGGAGGATGGAGCCGCCTTGGCCGTGGGCGGTGACGAGGCGGGCGTGGAGCGATCACGGCGCTTCCGTTCGACCGTTCCACCTACGGCTTTGATGGACCGTTGGTGGCGAGCGCACTTTCCACCTCCCATTCGGGAGATGGCGCCGACCCTGCAGGATGTGTCCCTGCTCCTTGGACTTCCGATCGCGGGAGGCGCTGTCTTCCCACAGGAGGCACCGGCCGACTGGCGCGTTGACCTGCTCGGCAGATTCGATGGGGTCGTTCCACCGGCCGATCAGCACCACATCTTCGGTGAGAATCAGACCCACGGGCCGACGCTGAGGTGGCTCGCACAGTATCAGGTACCTGGTATTTAAATTCGACCGTGTCTTTGAATCTCATATTTGTGGTAATACGTACTAATAACAACTTGTTTGCACTCAGGTGGGTCGCATGGTTGATGAGGCCGATGACTACCAGGTGTCACGCCACATGGAGGCGTACGTACTGTGCCTGTTTGGTTGGGTGGATGCGCGCCTTATCGCTTATGTGAGGGCGATCACTGACGGCGAGCCCCCCCAGGTGAGCTGGGGATCAGCCGCACTTGCCGCGACGTACTGTGCTCTGTGCGATGTGTGCACGAAAACCGCCCGTACGACAGCAGGGAGTACGCGGAGTACCTGGCCTGGTACTAGGGGCGGACACGTACCAGGCTCGCACATGTCATAGAACCGCCTGCCGCACAAAAGAAGCCATCTTTGCGCAGTGACATGACAAAAGAGGCCAGCTTTGCGCAGTGACATGACATAAGAGCCCAGCTTTGCGCAGTGACATGACAAAAGAAGGCAGCTTTGCGAGTGACATGACAAAAGAGCCCAGCTTTGCGCAGTGACATGACAAAAGAAGGCATCTCTGCCTTCTTTCATGACAATAGATTACAGCTTTGCCCAGTGACATGACAAAAGATGGCAGCTTTGCGCAGCGACCAAAAAAAATACATGGCTACCCTTCGCCTTATAAATTGAGGTGCAATGCGTCTGCAAGAGAACACTACACAATCTAACACTACATCATACATTCCTTCTCCACGTCGAAATGAACAACAAGAATCTAAAGGAATGGCGGAAATTCGCGGACAAGATAAATGAAGCTACTCAGAAGGGTAGGGAGGAGTCCCGCAAGAAGGCAGAATGGGAGGAGACACGCAAGATAGCAAGGGCTGCGCGCGGCTCGCAAGGAACAAGCAAGGGCTGCTGCGGCTACGAGGAACAACCCCATCCCTGACGTCCCCAACGAGCGTTCGCCGCAACTCCCACCTGAGGGGGAGACACCCCCCTTTGTTGGTGCGGGGACACGTGCAAGTTCATCAAATCGAAGGAACGCATTAGCCTGGGTGTGCGTTACTAGGGTTGCGCAAACTACTCCAGTGACTACCCCAACCGCCGTTTTGACACCTCATCCTATCGGGAACCGGTAACGACCACATGCACCATTTTTCCCAATATTTTCTCATTCACATCGCGTACTAACAATCTCTCCCCTTGTTTTGCAGTCTTCGGAGCCCCTATGTAGCTACCGCAAATGGATCGATCTTGAGATTCACCCTACGGAACAATGGACCCTCGACTTCGAGGAGTGGAATGTCAAACAGGACAAGGAGTTCTTTGCGGGGAGGGCCTTGAGAACGAGCACACCCTGCGTATCTGACGCGAGTCGCAAGCCCATCTCGATGCGTGCGTGGAGGAGATGGAGGCTCGCGAGATGGGCGCAAGAAAAGAGGAAATGACGGCTAAGGCAAAAGCAGTAGCGGAGGAGTTCAACGCCGAGCGGGCAAGGAAGGGAAAGTGGCCCCGGTCCACACAGTAGGTCGTACACGCAGTTGGATGGGTTAGTCGCATATCATGCTATATGTTATGCATGTAATAAAAATGTACGTGGTATGTTACTCCTAAATGTATTATGAAGTTTATTTCTATTACACATAAGGTTATTATCTCGTCTGTTCGCATCTAATAATTCAGATTGCAAGTCATTTAACAATATTAACAAACCAATTCTCAGTAACATTAAAATATTACTTACCACTATATATATCGAACGTTCTACAGTCAATCATTCTTTAAAAAAAATTTCCAAAATTTTTTATGCACCTACAACATCCAGTGAGCATAAACTTTTATTACAACTACACCAAATTTTTTTCCAGTTTAAAACTACAAAATTGATAAAACTCTAAAAAATCACGGGATACGAGTGCAGTCGCCCTCCTATTGAGCGACTGCACTACCTGTCGCCCATCCATTGGGCGACTGCATTCTGGTCGCCCAATAGAACGGCGACTGCATGTACTCGCCTGAACGTAGGGCGACTACAATATAATCGCCTCCGGTTGGGCGAAGGCTCCATCGCCCAATGGAAGCGATCGAGCCTATTGTTGTAAATAATTTGGCGCGGTATATTTATGTAATTCGAATAAAAAATGGATTATCCGTACAAAAAATTCACGATGCTCCTATTAAATGAAATGCTCTACCACTTTAGCATTTTCTTATCATTAAAATCATGACAAGACATGAAAAAAACAATATTGCTTTCTTCAATAATAAATGCTTCTAAAGAAACTAAGAAGTAGTATATGAACTAGAGTAATTTGTTTTGCCATAGAAGGAATCCCAGTAAAATTAAGAAACCCAACCCGAGAGAGGAGGGTAGGTCAAATAGGAACCTACAAACGGAAAGGTTAGCCGTAGAAAATCGATAAATTTTAACTCAAACCAATCCCAAATCCCCATTAGAGAAAAAAAAAGCCGCAAATTAAAACAAAACAACAAAAAGAGGAGGGAGGCCACCACCCCGAGTCCCCGACGGTGAAGAAAAGCCAAACAAACCATAAGGCAAAGCAAACCAACCCCTATCAAGGGGATCTCCCGAATCTCCTATTCCAGGGGCGTCCGCGTCCGCGTGCGCCGCCAGCTTCGGCTTCTAGTGTTTTGCCGCGGCAGCCGCCGCCGGCGATGGAACAACCGGCGGGAGGCTCCGCCGATCGCCTGGGGACCTGGGCCGGCGCCGCGCCCTCCGGCCTCTGTCTTTACGGCCTCAGCTTCTCCGCCTCCAGTCTCCTCCAGGCCCCTCTCGCCGCGCTCCTGGAGTACTCCGGCGTCGTTCCCTCTGGCGCCGTCCCGCAGACGGCGCAGGCAGCTGTCCCGTCGTCGTCGTCTGGGGCTGACGGGCTACTCTCCGCCGCCGCGGTTGGGGACGGGTAGGTCTCGATCCGTATCCAGGGTGGCCCCGGCGACCCGGACGCGGCGGGCGTCGCGGCGGCGGCGGCCTCGCCGGAGGACTCGATCGAGGCGACCGCTGCCTCCGACGTTGACCCAGCCTCCGCGGGAGGGAGGCGGCGCGGACGCGGGGCGAGCGACGGGGCTGGGGGCAGCTCGGCCGGGAACGGGGGCGGGGACCGCGCGTACCAGCGGTACGACGTGCAGCACGTCGCGCGGTGGATCGAGCAGATACTGCCGTTCTCGCTGCTCCTGCTCGTCGTGTTTATACGTCAGCATCTCCAAGGTTTGCTACACATTTCTCTCCCTATACAAAAGATGTTTTTAAAATTCAAGTCCACAAGAATTTAGTTCGGGTGTGTTAATGTTTGTGATCAGGCTTTGGTACATTGTATTATGAATGCTAAGCAAGAGATAATGCGGTTTTTATAGTACAAGTAGTTCAGACATGTTATTTCGTTAATGTTTGCTATTAGGCTGTGATGTGTTGTGTTTGCTATTAGGCTGTGATGTGTTGTGTTTGCTATTATGCTGTGATGTTGTATTATGATTTGGCATATCATCTATTTTAACTTTTCGAGGTTGTGGGAGATTATGTAGTCTATTTTTGGATCATAGTGGTTGGGAGGATAACATGGTTACTTGGTTTTAGTTCAATTTGTAGTCTGATATGGTGAGCTTCTTTAGCCTGACCGCTTAGATGAATGCAATGTGGAAAAGATTTCTAGCTGGGTCTTGAGAGTTAGTTGCCCTAACTCAACATAATTGGACTTGCCCAATCTGGGGGAGCTTGTGATTGGTTGATGAAGTATTTTAACCAGTATTGTATGCTTGCAAATAAATGCATTTTGTTCATGTCTTAAGTTATGACTCAAAAGGAACATATCTACATCTACCATAACAGGAATTTTCTTGTGTGTGTTTCATGGTTTTGCAATTATAATGAAGATGGATATATCTGTCTTAGGTAGTTAGGCTCTTAGCATTTAGCATGCCTGCCAGGGGAGGCTGTGCCAGCTTGTGAGTTTCTTTTTCCTTGCAAGAGAAGGATCTTTATTGGAAGGCCTAACACTTATGTCAATATGTTAAAACTAAAGGCATCCAAAATAGGCCCCCTACATGCATTGCTTCAGTTGAATAAACATCAAGCTATATCTCTGTATCAGTAATAGTAGTTACTGGTTTTACTATCATTTTCGTATCCAACATTTCGTGCACTTGTAGTCAACAATCTAGTGTTGTTGTTTTTCATCCTGGCCTTTATCCATTCATTTTATCCTTTCTGCCAGCATGATGTATGGACCTGCTGCATATCCATTTTTCTATTCGGAAATGTTTGAGATAGCATATTAAATTGTTAGATTTAATTTCGTCTTTCAGTTGTATGTTTCCATTATTGTTTGGGCAATGATCGCCATGGAAGAATCTGAGAATCTGTGTGCACACTAATGGAAGGATTGGTGTGCAGGTTTCTTTGCACAATTTGGATTGCTGCTGTAATGTTCATGTCAAATGATATATTGAGGAAGCAAACTGCCTTGAAGGTTTGATTTATCGATGCATTAAATTTCTAATTTTGCTAGCCTATCTTAACGAATTTCTTCTAGTAGATGTGGACGCCTACTGACCCAGCCTTTTTCCTTTCTGTTGTCCTCATCAATTTGAATGGCCACGTAAAGATTTATCTGCAACATAGAGATGTCTCATCGATGATTTGTATTCATATTGGCAATCAACATGAATCATTGTAAAATGATGAATTTCCCAAGGCAGGTATCATTTTATAAACTGTAAAAAGCTTTTAGTCATAGTGGCCTTGTTCTATCCCCGGTCCAGTTTGGAAAGTAGTATACGAAAGGAATAATTCAATTGATATCAGCTGGTTCTGAGTTATATTTTGCCATTAAGTAGCATGTTGCTCAGGCTGGCTGCCATACTTGTGGTGACCTAGTTGAAACCTATTTGTCAGATCATGAAAATACTTGTCATTGCCAACATCTTCATATTTCCAACTAATTTTTCTGCTTTACAGGGCGAGAGAAAAATTGCTGTGCTTACTGGGATTATGGTAATCTTCATGATTCATGTGTTTGGCGTCTATTGGTGGTACACGAATAATGATCTTCTCAGGCCTCTGTTCATGCTTCCTCCAAAAGATATACCACCATTCTGGCATGCAATTTTTATTATCATGTTCAATGGTATTGCTACCCCTCAAGCGGTTACTCAATTTTCGCACATAATATTCTCCAATGTACGATAGCTAAATGTTGCCCAAGCTACATAGAACTGCCTTTCCTGAGCTGTTAGTTATTAACTAGATACTGATCTATTTGAATCCTTTTATACATTGAACAATTTATTTTGTTACTTGTATTCTAAAAAAATCTTTCTGAAACTGCAAAGTGTGCTCGTCCTTTACTGGTTGGTTGCTGATATGTTTTAGCATAATTGGAGTTAGTATTCTTCTTTCATTAGCTAGAATTTTAGAACTTGCATGGTACAACAGAAGAGTGCTTTGTTAGTGCCTTTATTTAAGGCTTTCCTTTGAAGTCATCAATTTCTCTCGAATCTCGATTGATATTCACCTTCTGAGCAATTGTAAAATCTTGCAAACTAAGGAAGATGTTCTTCGTTGATATATGGAAAGAAAAATAATTATGTTGTAAATTGATTTCAATATTTATCTGTTCTAGAAATCTGGGAATGCATAATTGGTTTCGTGGTATGTCACAAAGACATTTCACATTTCTAACCAAGAGTTACTTGCAGATACAATGGTCTGCCAAACAGCAATGGCTGTCAAATGCTTGCTACTTATGTACTACACGAACAGCAGAGGCCGTAACTATCGTAAGCAGGTGATAATCTCTTCTAAATTCTTGTACTTTATAAATTTCTTTGGTGATATTCCTATAGTAATGTTTAGGTAGCATCTTTTGTGGTGTTTGTTAATTCTACCTGAATTTCTACAGACAATCTATGATGAAAAGTCAGTGCCTGTCTAGTAATAATTATTATGATGTGGAGTTTCTGTGATTTAATGATTATTATGCTGGCAAGAGAATGTAAAGAAATCTTGCTAACCAGTGAAGTGGCTGCAGCCATCAAATGTTCAAAACTATTGAGTGTTGACACGTGTGGGTTCTTTTGTTTTGTGCACTCACACATATCAATGCTAGTGTCAAAAAGTATCTTTTGCTCCCACACTGGATAATCTTTATTCTAAGAGCCATGTGTCCATGATATCACTGGTCTTGTTCCCTGAAATATCGATCAACTGAGAATTAATGTTGCACAACAGTTGAATGCTTAATGAAATTCTCCTTTGTTTCCACACTGGATGATCTTTATTCTAAGAGCGATATGTCCACAATAGTACTAGTGTTGCTCCTATACCAATCTACTCTACTGACTTAGTGTGTGCAGCAGCTGAATGCTTAATGGCATTCTCAAAACATGCCATCTAGATATAGTGGGTTTTATACAACATTCTCAATCACCTAGCAAACAACGATAAGTTTTCTCATGACACATGTTCAACAACGGGCTCGAAAATAGAGTAAAATCGAAAATTCATCTTGTGTTGGAATCAGTTTTCACCATGTCTCTAGGCACTAATCGGGTGGCAGGCCAGCTCCTATAGCCTAATCGCTGATTAGGCGGGCATAGGTGGGGCTAGGCGTCCTAGGCAGGATAAATCGGCTAGGGCAGGTGAGGTGAGAGGGTTTCACCTAGTGGCTAGGCGGCCATCTTTTAGAACACTGGTTGGAATGGTGCTGTTGGCTTCATCTGCTATGTGTTCTGGACTCTAGAGTAAGAATAGAACTTCATGGTTTAGAACAGTTGGTTACGAGGGCTTCATTTTGGCATATAATGATTAGTGTTACTAAATGTTAGTTATATCATTGTGATTTGGTTTTGGTGCTCGAGATGATTCATATCTCAAATGCTAGCTAAGTTCTTATGGTAAATTCTCTTATCATCATAAGCGCACCATCTTCCTTTGATCCTTTGCTAAATTTGTTGTTTCTGAAGATGCTCTCATTCTTCCTGTTTTGTTAGGGACAAATGCTAATTGTTGGGCTACTGGCCAAACAGTAAAGAATGGGACTGATAGAAGGAGAAGAGGGGATCCAGATCTATGGGGGAGCTGGTAAGAATGAGAATATGCCCCTCTTGCCCCTTCTGGGGGTTTATATACATGAGTGGGGTAGAATGGGAAATTCCCATTCTACCCCTTAATACTTACAAAGGATGAGGGTACATTGATATATTCCTCTACACTATCGGACCTATTACATATTAGGCCGATTACAAAACCCGATCACGGGGTTGGGCCACCCCACAACAGACTCCCTCGGCAAGAAGCGCGAGCTCCGATGGGCGGTGATGTGCCAAGCTATCCAGGTCTTGGTTCCCAGGCAAAGCGCGCGCAAGAGTGCCGACCGGCCGTGGCCGATGCAACTAGTAGCTTGCCGCCCCGTGAGGCAATGCTTACGAAGAATTCCGCGGAATCCCATGCTGAAGTCTGGCCGTCTCGCCGAGGTGATGCCTACCATGCGGACGGCGAAGCCTTGCCACCGGAGTCGGGCCGTCCCAACGAGGCGATGCCTACAAGGCGGACGGCCAAGTCTTACGCCAGAGCCGGGCCGTCCCGCCGAGGCGATGCCTCTGACGGACGGCAAGTCTGCGCCGAGCCGGCCATCCGCCGGGGCGATGCCCACGAGGCGGACGGCGAAGTCTGCTGGGGTCGGGCCGTCCGCCGAGGCGATGCCTACGAGGCGACGGGCAAGTCTGCTTGGGAGCCGGGCCGTCACGCCTTAAAAAGCCGTGCCGTGGAGGAAGAGCGTCTTGTGGCGGCGTGGCGGGGGCGGCCGCCATTCCCACCTTAAAAACCGTGCCGCGGAGGAGGCGGGCGCGGCGGCGTATCTTGGGCGCTTCTGGCAAAAAGGCGGTAAGCGGCCGCCATTCCCTACCTTCAAAAAACTGTGCCCACGGAGGAAGGGCGGACCCGGCGGCGTGGTAGGGCGCTGTGGCGTGGGGCAGGGCAGCCGGCCATTGTTCCCTACCTTTAAAAACGTGCACAGGGAGGGAGGCGGGTGCGGCGGCGTGGCGGGGCGCTCTGTGAGAGAGGAGGCGGCCGTCGTTCCCTACCTTGAAAGGGTGAGGCACTCTCTGGTGCAGCTTGCGCGAAGGTGCGATGTCCAGGTGCTGCGTCGCTAAAGCGAGGCACTCCCTGCTGTCTTGGCCATTGCACAATTTTTATACTCTGTAGAGTGCGTGAGAATATCATCCGCGTCTTATTTATACTCCGTGGGGTGCGCCTAGGGACAACATCCATGCGTGCGCGGGATCCGCGTCTTGTTTATACTCAGGAGAGTGCACAGGGACAACATCCGTGTCTTATTTATACTTCCGGAGAGTACGCATAGGGACAACATCCATGCGTGTGCGGGATCCTTGTCTTGTTTATACTCAGTAGAGTGCGTAGGGACAATATCCGCGTCTTATTTATACTCTGTAGAGTGCGTGGGAACAACATCCACGTCTTATTTATACTCCGGAGAGTACGCATAGGGACAACATCCATACGTGCGCGGGATCCGTGTCTTGTTTATACTCAGTAGAATGCGCAGAGATAATATCCGCGTCTTATTTATACTCCGTAAAGTGCGTGGGAACATCCACGTCTTATTTATACTCCGGAGAATACGCATGGGGACAACATCCATGCGTGCGCGGGATCCGTGTCTTGTTTATACTCAGTAGAGTGCGTAGAGACAATATCCGCGTCTTATTTATACTCCGTAGAGTGCATGGGAATAACATCCACGTCTTATTTATACTCCGGAGAGTACGCATAGGGACAACATCCATGTGTGCGTTGGATCCGTGTCTTTTTATACTCAGTAGAGTGTGCAGGGACAACATCCGCGTCTTACTTATATTCCGTAGAGTTCCGCAGTGCACGCGGAGGCGTGCCTCCGCATGCCGTATTTATACTCTGTAGAGTGCGTGCGGAGGCGGACCTCGACGCTCCATCTTATTTATACTCCGTAGAGTGTGTGCGGAGGTGGGCCTCGACGCTATGTCTTATTTACTCCGTAGAGTACGCCGAGGCGCAAGGCCGTCGTGCGATTTAAATCAAAAGGAGGACCAAAACAGCGGCATGAAAGAAATGGCCGAAGACTTGCGACAACAAAACGCTCCAGAATGCAGTACCGAAAAAGCATTTGATACTACGGTAGCCTAGAACAGTCCAAAACCAGAGAAGCAAACACGGTCACATTAAATGCTTTTACAATGGTACTGTAGCCGCAATAAATGATATGATGAACAGCCGTTTATTTATTGCCATGCACTCAAGAAACACAGCTGGAATTATTAAAGCCTTGCACGTAATCACATGCAGCACGTACCTGGCGGGACGGTGATGACGTGGGGTAGACTCCGCATGTGCGGAGACCACAGCTTCTGTGAAGCTAGCGGAGGCCTCATCGTGAGATGCGGGGCCGACGCCTTGAGCCAACTGCCCTGGTTACGGCCGCTGGCATGATGGATGGATTGGCGTGCTCGTCGGCGATCTCATCGCGGACCTCGCGAGAGGTGGGCGAGGCTCTTGAGCTGCGGGCGGAGTCGCGTGATGGTGCTTGGCGGCGGGCTCGAGCTCGGAAAGAAGTCGCCGATGGTGAAAGCCGTGAAGAGGTCCTAGGCCTTGGCGAGCACCACGCCGAGCTTGTCGTGTCGTTGGCCGGGTTAAGGAGGCATTCGCTGAGGTCGACGGGGGTCCCAGGAGAGGTGTTCTTGGGGAGGTGCGCCAGGTAGCGGCGGGGTTCCTTGACCTAGGCGCTGCCATAGGCGGCGGCAGCGCGTCGAGAAGAGCTCGGAGCTGGCGGCGGCCCGTCGAATGCTCACGACGACGAAGGGGGCGGGGTCCGGCGCTTCGTCGCGGAGGCACGGTCGGAGCCGGCGCCGGAGGCGAGGTCTAAGCGCGGAGGTCGGCGAGTCTGGGTGACCTCGTCGAGTCGACTCATGTGCGGTCTGAGCCGTGGCCGCCGGGCGAGGCCGCGAGGATCTGGCGTGGATCTGGCGCCGGAGGCGAAGTCTGGCGCGCGGGGCGGCGAGTCTGGGCAACCTCGTCGGGCCGACTCGATGTGCACCGCGAGCCGTGGCCGCCAAGGCGGAGACCGATGGAGATCTGGCGTGGGCGCCGAGCGCACGGACGCCGCGCTCTGGCGGACAAAGTAAGAAGGGACTAGTAGAAGGAGAAGAGAGATCCGGATCTATGGGGGCTGGTAAGAATGAGAGGATGCCCCTCCTGGGGGTTTATATATATGAGTGGGGTGGAATGCGAAATCTCCACTGTACCCTTTAATACTTACAAAAAATGAGGGTACATTGGTATATTCCTCTACAATATCGGGTCTATTACATATTAGGCCAGTTATAAGGCCCAGTCACGAGGGGTTGGGCCACCCCCACAACGCTAACCCTTGTGGAATACCTTCTTATATATCGTGCCTTGTTGCCAACTCCTGTTTGGTACCGTTTCTTTCTGAACAAGGAATATGGGAGCCTGTTCTCATCTTTAACCACTGGGCTATACCTGACTTTCCAGTTGACTTCAGTAGTTGAGAAGGTAGTATTGCTTACTGCATTTCACATGCAAATTCAGTGAGTTGAAAGCATAAAACAATGTCTGGTACATGTGTATTATCTTCTAATTTTTTGGCCTCGTGTCTTCCAGGTTCAATCATTCTTAGCTGCAGTGAAAGCATTGTCTCGTAAAGATGTGCTCGTAAAGATGTGCATTATGGGTCTTATGCAACAGCAGAACAGGTGAGAATTCCTTTGTTGGCAATTGTCTGAGCTACAAATGCAATATGGTGTAAATTTTCACGAAGCATTCATAATACATTAATACTACACTAGGATAATGTCAGTCCTAGAAAAAACTGGACAGCTTTCAGCCGTTCAACAAACCAATGGAACCATCTGATCCATTTATGACCCACTCACAAGTTTGTGCACTCTACTAATGGGTAACAGGAAGCCATTGGCTAGAGCCCATAGCATCCCTTAACATGTTGACTCATTTTGTTTTGAAAAGTTCTTTAGCTGTTTCTTTTGTAGAGTTCAAAGCCTTGCTACCAGTAGTGTCTACATTAGCTAACTTTGGTTGATTATTATTATCTTATCATTTAAAGATGACTTGTGTTAGATTATTTTTATTATTTAAAGACGACCTTTCTATATAAATTCTCAGGATATCTGTTCTCTAAGAAGTAGAGAATATGAAATAATAGATATGTCCTTCTGGATATTTTGCCATTTTAGTTTAGTCTTGAGAGTTGAGACATGATGTATATAATTTAGGAACTTTTTATTGCTAACGTATCTGTTTGTTGATGGAACCTGGTGCAGGTAATTGCTGCTGGTGATGTGTGCCATCTGCCAGGAGCAGATGCTTGTTCCTGTTCTCCTTTGCTGTAAACATATTTTCTGTGTGGATTGTGTTTCTGAATGGTAACATTCTTTGCTTGCTTATATATTGGGGTCGTTTTTTTGGGGCTGCGGCTCATGGATTTTGGTTGAATTTTTTGAATTCTAGCTGTTTGCAAGAGAGTATGGAGAGAGAGATACTCGCATACGATTTTAGCCAATATAGGTAAAGTTGGTACAATATTTACTATAATCGACTTGTAGACCTTGCTTTATAAAAACACTCTGTTTGAAAGTCAATTACTGTAGATAAGCCAGAAGCCCAAAAGAACGACCTGTTTTTTTTTTTAATGTGCATCATTTGGTTCTTGGCGTCTTTGTTTCTTGACTCGAGTAAGGCATCTAGTTGGATATAGAATGAATTCTTGTATGTTCTTTACGTTTGAATGGAACAACAATCTTGGAAGGGGTATTATTGAAAGATGAATGATTAATCGATTTAGATCTCCAGAGGATCTAGAGTTTAATCTGTATGATATCTTCATCGCTGTATTGCCTTCATTATGGACCACAGCTTTTGGTGACGCTGCAGAAGATATATTTCTGCAATGAGATTTTTAGTAATAATTTGCAGGATATGTAAACTTAAATTTCTTTCCTTTCTGTAGTGAAGTGCTTCAATGCCCTAGTTCTATGCCATAATTTTACTTGTAATTCTCATCTGGAAACTTTCAAGAATTGACAGCTTTATCCTGTCTGTTCTAGGTTTGAGCAAGAACGGACTTGCCCCTTGTGTAGAGCATTGGTAAAGCATTTGGTGATGGTTCGACAGGTCTTTTCTTCCAGTTATTTTAGACTCCAATTGCAAACTCCTAACATATAACAATGGACAAGCAATTGATTATGAAAAATCTGAGTGGAAGTCCTTTCTGCTTTCTTCTTCATCATGTGACACCATCATCCCCATGTGTACCGAGGTCAATGTAAGAAGGTTCGTGAAGATTATCTGACTCTGTAACCGTTCTATTCATCTATATGTTCAAGTGATAGTTTAGAGAGCTGATCAGTTGCTACATCAGCGTAAGTTTGCAGCAAATTTCTCTCGAGTCTGGGCTGTTGCCGGAGGTGATCTACCCTGAATGCGAAGCCCTGGTGGCCTGACCACATCCTGCATTGTCTTGCCTAATGTAAAAAATTGGTATTTTTTTGCAGACCGGGGCCTGCAAGTTTTGCTTGCTAGCAAGAATGATCTATTTGTGGGGGTGGTAGAGATGTAACCTGTAAAGCTTTTATACATGAAAATGCTGAAAACCATTGTAATACCACTAAATTGCAAAAGAGGAGTAATGCTAATAATGGAAACAATCCAAGGGAGCATAAAAGAGATAAAGAAGAGATTTGCCGTCAGACTCATCGGTTTTTAGAATGCTAAATAAGTAGCTTCATGAGGTTCCTAGACCATCGAGGACGGTCGGCTCCGTCTAGAAAGCCAAATAAAAGTAGCGCTATCGAGGTTCCTAGACCGTCGGGGGTGGTTGGTATTGTCTCGCATTATGTGTTTCGTTCATCATTCGTGAAAAATTCTATTCTTGCCTTTTACCATTTATTTGCCATAGCGGAAAAGCCCCAAACGAATGCCTTTGGACCAAAAGGTCTATGATGCTCATACCTAGCCAAGGCTAAATGGGAAGGGCAAAAGTAACATTTCACAAAGAGAATAATGGCCATGCCCTCTTAAATAGTCAAGCTAGGATAAACTGAGCAAACCCTATTGGAAAAACCTAAAAGCTTCAAAAGGCTTAGAAAATACCAAACAATTTCCAAAAATCTAGAAAAATTCATATAAGTTTTGAAGGTATTTTGGGTTTAGATAAAATATTTCCAACTTAGTTTGGTATTATATTTTTAAACTAAGATTTATTTTTAAATTCTAAAATTGATTTTAAAATCAGGAAAAACTCAGAAAAATTCAAATAAGGTCCAAATACTTTAAGATATTTAATTTAAATTTAAATTTCAAAATCACAAATTTGGGATGTTACACAATTCCTCCTCGGAGTCCTCCTCACAAGAATATATGGAATAGTTCCAAGACAAATTAACTCTAAAGGATGAATTAACCACTAGGCCTTATTTGGAATGCATGAATTTTCCCTGATTCCAGTGAGAATTAAATTGTTTCTTGTGAAATTCGGACATTCCAATATAGGCCCTAATGCCTTACCCATTAGACCTTATTGGCCATGGAGCTCAAACAAGCTACGCAACCAAAAAAGTTCGATTGCCATCATAAATATAAATCACCTTGTGATAGTAATTAGGAATGAGAAGCCGCTTCTAAATAAAATTAGGAACAAAAAATACCCATTCTCAGTTTACATTTTATATAGAAAAACTTCGAGATTTATCAATATTACCATTAGTGGAGTGTATTTTGGAAATTAAATTTGCACCAAAGAAAATTGTCTTTCTAAAATGTCTACAATTGATTTTTATCTATGTCTTTAGAGAGGAAGTTTTAATCAACTTCTTCATGCTTCCAAAGATACAAAAAGAAAAGTTATTTCATGTTCTAGAACGAACATAAATATTCTAAAACTTTCTCCAACAGTACTTGGTACTTCATTTTAATTTAAGGGAGAACCTAGGGCATTCAACTAGGTCAAGCAAAGTTTTATTGGTTATGTTAGGTAAGTAGCGTCCTAGTATCGTCGGAACAAATAGCATCCTAATGAAACAAATTTAGCAGAATGATATCCCAAACAACATCGACTTACCAATGTAATTTTGTTTTGCTGTTTCTGATGTCATTGGCCAATCAACGTTGTTTGGGGTTTCTATTATCCTATATTTGCTTCTTTTGGGTGGTAGTGTTCTTGATATAATTTTCTATTTAGTAAATGCAAATACACTACAATTAGCATAATGATATCTCAAACAACCTCGATGGACCAATGTAATTTTCTTTTGTTGTTTTTGATGTCACAGCCAATCGAGGTTGTTTGGGGTTTCTATTATCCTAAATTTGCTTCTTTTGGGTAGTAGTGTTCTTGATATAATTTTCTATTTACTAAATACGAATATACTACTATTAGCATAATGATATCCCAAACAACCTCGATTGACCAATGTATTTTTTGTTGTTTTGATGTCATTGGCCAATTGAGTTTGTTTGGGATATTTATTATCCAAGATTTGTCTCTTTTGGGTGGTAGTGTTCTTGATATTATTTTATACTCCCTCTAATTCTAAATGTAAGTCATTTTGGATACAAAGTCTCCATGGTGACACTTTTACTATTAATTTTCTATGAAAATATGTTGTTTCAAATAAAAATAATTATAAAGTATGAAAGTATATTTCATGATGGATCTAGTAATATAATTTCATATTGTCAATTTTGGTAATTCTTTGTATATTGATGGGATTCTAAAACGACTTATATTTAGAATCAGGGAGTATTTACTAGATACGATGATGCTCGAATTTTTTGTACGGATAATCCATTTTTTTATTCAAAATTACATAAATATACCCGACCAAATTATTTACAACAATAGGCTCGATCGCCCATTTTAGGCGATCGAGCATTCGCCCACCCTCTGACGGTGGGGAGTCAGTAACCGTTAGGCGATTTAATGAAGTCGCCCAATGGTGGTGCGATTGGCATGCGGTCGCCGAACCGTTGAGCGATTGTATTAATATCGATCTAACAGTGTGGCGGCGTGGGGGCTTATAAGCGCTTGCATGATCGTAAACCGCTGACCGTCGTGAGAGAGCGGAAGAAACAGAGGAGAGAAGAGAAGAAGAAGCAGAAAAGAAGAGGGAGGGAAAGCGTGATTTTCAGGTATATTTTGTTATTGTTAGAAATTTTAGTTTAGAAAATTAGTTTGGTAAGTTTAGAAAATTTAGTTTAGAAAATGTAGTTTACAAATTTAGATTAGAAAATTTAGTTTAGAAGAAATTTAGTTTAGGAAATTGAATTTAGAAAATTGAGTTTAGAACAAGTTTAGTTTACAAGAAATTGAGTTTAGAAATTTAGTTTAGAAAAAATTTAGTTTAGAAGAAATTTAGTTTGAAAATATAGTTTAGAAATTATTGTTTAAAAGAGATTGTAGGTTTGGAAAAATTTAGGTTAGAAAATATAGTTAACAAATTTTAGTTTAGAAGAAATTTTAGTTTAGAAGAAATTGAGTTTAGAAAATTTCTTTTAGACAATTTAGTTTACAGAAATTAGTTTAGAAATTTAGTATAGAAATTAAGTTAATGAAAATTTACTGTACCCTTTCTGCAGGTATGGCTCATTCTAGACGTGACTCATTGGCGATGCTGTGATTGTTAGACGAGCACGTGGACCGCCAACATCGCGCTTCCGTTGTGTCTGCCGGGGTAGCACAGACGGCCGAGAGTGGGAGTGGTGGGACACGCACACCTCGCGTGGCTGGGGACTTGACCCGTTGGTGCCAGTTTGCACTACGCCGGCGTTTATTACGACCATAAAACGTTCGTCTTGTGGTCACATTTTTGCGGTGCGGGATGCGGGGCTACTCCTCTTGCCGGATGGTGCGAGCCACGGAGGAGGATGGAGCCGCCTTGGCGCGGGTGGTGACGAGGTGGGCGTGGGCGATCACGGCGCTTCACTTCGGCCGTTCCCTACTTACGGCTTTGGTGGACCGTTGGCGGCGAGCGCACACTTTCCACCTCCCGTTCGGGAGATGGCGCCGACCCTACGGGATGTGTCCTGCTCCTTGGCCTTCCGATCGCGGGGGCGCCGTCGTCCACAGGAGGCACCGTGGCGGCGCGTTGACCGCTCGGCGGTTCGATGGGGTCGTTCCACCGTGATCGGCACCACATCTTGGTGAGAGTCGGACCCACGGGCCGATCACGAGGTGGCTTCGCACGATGTCGAGTGCGTGGTATTTAAATTCGGCCGTGTCTTGAATCTCATATTTGTGGTAATACGTACTAATAACAACTTGTTTGCACTCGGTGGATCGCATGGTTGATGAGGCCGACGACTACCGGTGTCACGCCACTTGGGCGTCGTCTTTGTGGTCGTTTGGTTGGGTGCTTTTCACCACCGACCACGGCAACTCGGTGAATCTTGCGCCTTATCGCTTATGCAAGGCGATCGGACGGCGAGCCCCGGTGGTGGGATCGGCCGCGCTTGCCGTGACGTCTTGCGCTACGTGCGATGCGTGCACGAGGGCGGCGAACTCCATCCTCACGGGCTGTCCCTGCTGCTGCACTGTGTGGTCGTTCGGCGCTTGACCTCGGGCGACCTTTGCTAAACGACATGGCTCCGTCACGGGGCCGACATGTATCCGGGAGGCGTCGGCCGTGACGATGGGTTCTATTTGGTGCGAGTCGGCGGTAAGTATTACCACGACTAACTATTTATTCCTTATTAATGATCGTCATATTAAGCAACTTATCTTTTCTTGCAGTGCAGTTCGGCGCGTGTAGCTCACGCGGCGTACACGCCATTGTGGAGCGATTCGAGCGGCTCGGGAGTCCGACGTCTTGTTGGGGCCGTCTGCGAATCTGGCGGTGTAGGCCGTGCTCTGACGGGCTTTCCGCATTGTCTTTGGCGTGGCCAAGCTTTCGGCTCACCGCCGGAAGCTCGTGTATCACATTTACATGGAGGACTACGCACCCCAGTGAGTCATGCGCAAGTTTGGGCTCCGACAGGCGCTCCCAGTGCCACTCGGACCACCGCTTCCGCGAGCGTGCACGCATGGTGATCGCTAATGATAAATCGTACATACCTCTTGTTTTCGCAAGTACTAACATTACGTAATGTTTGTACACGCGAGCTGTGAAGGGTGAAGCGCGGCGCGAGGCGGTCTGGAGGATGCAACCTTGGATTACGCAGTGGGAGGGTGCGCTCGACGACCGCGTGGAGGAGAACCGCTCGTGCGGCGGCGGGGACTACGCGAGTACACGGCACAGTACCGAGGCGGATCGTACCGAGCTCGCACATGTCGTAGACCCTCCTGCCGCACAAAAGAGGCCAGCTTTGCGCAGTGACATGACAAAAGAGCCCAGCTTTGCGCAGTGACATGACAAAAGAAGGCAACTTTGCGCAGTGACATGACAAAAGAGGCCATCTTTGCGCAGTAACATGACAAAAGAGCCCAGCTTTGCGCAGTGACATGACAAAAGAGCCCAGCTTTGCGCAGTGACATGATAAAAGAGTACAGCTTTGCGCAGTGGCATGACAAAAGAAGGCAGCTCTGCCTTCTTTTATGACAATAGAGGCGACTTTGCCCGGTGACATGACAAAGATGGCGACTTTGCGTGACAAAAAAAACACATGGCTACCCTTCGCCTTATAAATTGAGGTGCAATGCGTCTGCAAGAGAATACTACACAATCTAACACTACATCATACATTCCTTCTCCACGTCGAAATGAACAACAAGAATCTAAAGGAATGACAGAAATTCGCGGACAAGATAAATGAAGCTACTCGGAAGGGTAGGGAGGAGTCCCACAAGAAGGCAGAATGGGAGGAGACACGCAAGATAGCAAGGGCTACGGCGGCTCGCGAGGAACAAGCAAGGGCTGCTGCGGCCACGTGGTCAACTCCCCGCAATGAGCGGCACGCGCAACAACCCCATCCGGGCGTCCCCAGCGGCGTTCGCGCAACTCCCACCGAGGGAGACACCCCCCTTTGTTGGTGCGGGGACACGTGCAAGTTCATCAAATCGAAGGAACGCATTAGCCTGGGTGTGCGTTACTAGGGTTGCGCAAACTACTCCAGTGACTACCCCAACCGCCGTTTTGACACCTCGTCCTATCGAGAACCGGTAACGACCACATGCACCATTTTTCCCAACATTTTCTCCTTCACATCACGTACTAACAATCTCTTCCCTCGTTTTGCAGTCTCCGGAGCCCCTATATAGCTACCGCAAATGGATCGATCTTGAGATCCACCCTACGGAACAATGGACCCTCGACTTGAGGTGGAATGTCAAGCAGGACAAGGAGTTCTTTGCGGGGAGGGCGCCTTGAAGAACGAGCACACCTGCGTATCTGACGCGAGTCGCAAGCCCATCTCGATGCGTGCGTGGAGGGAGAGGGAGGCTCGCGAGATGGGCCGAGAGAAAGAGGGAAATGGCGGCTAAGGCAAAAGAGGCGCGGAGGAGTTCAACAGAAGCGGGCAACAAAGGAAAGTGGCCCCGGTCCACACGATGGGTCGTCTGGCAGTTGGATGGGTTAGTCGCATATCATGCTATATGTTATGCATGTAATAAAAATATACGTGGCATGGTACTCCCAAATGTATTATGAAGTTTATTTCTATTACACATAAGGTTATTATCTCGTCATTAGCATCTAATAATTGAGATAGCAAGTCATTTAACAATATTAACAAACCAATTCTCAGTAACATTAAAATATTACTTACCACTATATATATCGAGCGTTCTCTGATCAATCATTCTTTAAAAAAAATTCCAAAATTTTTTATGCACCTACAACATCCAGTGAACATAAACTTTTATTACAACTACATCAAAAATTTTCCAGTTTAAAACTACAAAATTGACAAAACTCTAAAAATGACGAGTGCAGTGCGGTTGCCCTCTGTTGAGCGATGCACTACACCGTCGCCCATCCATTGGGCGATCGCATTCTAATCGCCCAATAGAGCGGCGATGCATGTACTCGCTGAGCGTGGGCGACTACAATATAATCGCCTCCGGTTGGGCGAAGGCCCCGATCGCCCAATGGAGGCGATGGAGCCTATTGTTGTAAATAATTTGGCCGCGGGTATATTTATTTAATTTCGAATAAAAAATGGATTATCCGTACAAAAAATTCACGATGCTCCTATTAAATGAAATGCTCTACCACTTTAGCATTTTCTTATCATTAAAATCATGACAAGACATGAAAAAAACAATATTGCTTTCTTCAATAATAAATGCTTCTAAAGAAACTAAGAAGTAGTATATGAACTAGAGTAATTTGTTTTGCCATAGAAGGAATCGATAAAATTAAGAAACCCAACCCGAGAGATGAGGGTAGGTCAAATAGGAACCTACAAACGGAAAGGTTAGCCGTAGAGATGTCTCATCCAAGGTTATTAAGTCGTAAAGTCGAGTCGAGTCGTGATGCTACCGACTAGTCATCGACTAATCTACTACTACTTGCTTGTTGTTTCTACTACTAACTGTCTTCTATCACCACTACTACTTGCTTGTTGCTTCTACTACTAACTGTTGAAAATCTAGTCAATTTTCGGCATATTTTAATCCAGAAATTCAGCATATAAAGCATGACATACAAAAGCATGAGTGATTCAACAATGATGTATTCATATTAAGCTAACGAACACGTTAACGGCACATCTATTAACATATTCATAGCGTGCGAAACAAATACATCAAATAAGTTTTCGGGTTATACCCTCGGGCGGGGCGATGTCGGAGACACCGGATGCGCCGTTACCATCAGTCGACATGATGGCCTATTCGATGTAGTCAATCGGGCGTGATGCGGGGCGGGCGTGATGCGGGAAGATGTTCGCCGGCGGTTCACCACCGAGGATGTAGAGGGCGTCACGGAATGGCGGTCGCCAAAGCGCTCCCAAAACTTGATCGCCCGTCTGCCGTGCGGTACAGACGGACGGAGTTTGAGAGCCTACTAGCCCGAACCTTCTGCGTGCAAAGTTACGGGCCGGAGATTGCGAGAGCGACAACAAAAGCAGAACGGTATTGTTCTTTCTATGTTCTTTCCGTATGGAGTAGAGAGCCTTTTATACTGCTCCTCTGTAACAAAAAAACCGAAGAGGCGAGTAACCGCAAAAAAAAGCGAAGAGGCGAGTAGCTGCGACCATTAAACACTAGTAGCTGCAGACCATTACTCGAAAGTAACCGCACCATAATTTACTAGTAATCGCACTTGCCGACAATTCGTTAATGCGAATCGGTGCGTTTCGATTTTCGAATAGATAAAGAAAAGCGCGCCGCACGATACGCTGCGTGCAGCGCGTGCGCACGCGCCTGCACGCACACTCACGCACACGCTGCGCGCACACGCACACGCACCGCACGCGCGGTAGCGGTGGCGGTGGGCGAGCGATCTTGTGCAGCGTGTTGGCTCTCTTCAATTTCACAAGGGGTTACCACGTTCCACCTTTTAAAGTGGTGTAACTCCCATTTAATTTTCCATATGGGACTAAGCGGTTTTCCATGTGGGCCTAGGAATTTCATTTGGTTAATTGCTAAATTAAATTGGACCAAGGCCAATTAATCCAACAATCCCACCAAATTTCAAGGCACACGAGAAAAGCTCTCGATTACATTGTTGTTTGATATACCATTATTTCGATGGAGACCGTAAGTTGAACATCCACCTAGAAAGGAGTTACACTCATACACAAGCGAACAATGGACTATGCCTTGAATTGACAGTTTTGTGTGAACAAGTTTTACCCAAATCCTTTACTAGTACTAGGTCGCCTAAAGCATCCCTACGGTTGGGCGTATAAGTCATACTCGAGCCTATTCATGAGTATCTAGAGATCACCCAAATATCATAGGCGTGACCGGCGATCGAACTCATATAGGTAAAACCAACACGCCATACGAAATAGGAGAAGTGCATCATTGAAGAAATGAGTCTTGTAAGGTCTCTCCTCCCGGTCAACCAACGACTTGTTTCACCATCCTATTTCACGGGATCTCCGATCACGTAGAACAATTACCAACGTGGTATGACTCATGTGGGTCTCGAGCCCATCTCACTCGATGCACTATCTATCACATTACGTGATAAACCCTTTGTAAATTGGTCGGCGATTCTTAGTCGTGCGGACATAGTCGGTGCTATCACTCAGGAGTTTTTCGACTTCGGCGGACTTCAACCGCCTCTTAACATGCCTAGATGACTTCATGTTGTCCTTAGAATGTTCACCTTGATAATCACGATCGATTATCACGGTTCATCGAGATAGCCGTATCGATTTTTCAACCACCGGCAAATCCATAAGGAGTTCGCGAAGCCATTCGACTTCAACGGTATGTAATCTTTGTGAGTTACGCTTCCATTGTTGACCTCGTTAAGATGGTCTTCTTGCAAGACTTCGAAACAACACCACCTCCAAAAGTGAACACATATCCACTCGTGGCTTTTATCTCATCGACATCGAGATCCAATTTGAATCATCAGTAGCCCTCCGGTACCTTTGGGTACCCGGCATAGTGAATGTCATAGCTCATGGTTGCCTTTAGATAGCGCATCACTCTCTCAAGAGCACGCCAATGATCATCTCCGGTTTGAAACAAATCGGCTTAGCTTGCTCACGACAAGCGAGATGTCGGGCCTCGTAGCACTAGCTAAATACATCAATGAGCCAATAATGGGGTATCTCAATTGATCCCTTGTTATTCTTGGTTTTCCTCAATAACACACTAGGATCATAAGGGTAGAAGCGAGCTTGCGGTCACTATAACTAAAGCGACTCAAGACCTTCTCCACATAGTGGGATTGCACAAGTGTAACCCCACCATCACCTCCTCTCGGTAGCTTAATGTTAAGAATCACATCGACCACTCCCAAATCTTTCATCTCAAAACTTTTGGACGAAAGTCCTTGACCTCCTCAATCACATTGAGGTTGGTCCCAAAATCGATATGTCATCAACATACAAGCACAAGATCACTCCTTCTCCCCACCATAGCGATAGTACACACATCATCGGCTTCATTCACAAAGAAAGCCGTGAGATGTCAATGTTCTGTCGAACTTCTCATGCCATTGCTTAGGTGCTTGCTTTAGGCCATACAAAGATTTTAACAACTTGCACACCTTTCCTTCTTGACCTTCTACCACAAACCCGTCTGGTGATCCATATAAATTTCCTCCTCCAACTCTCCATTTAGAAAAGGCATCTTAACGTCCATTTGATGAGCGAGAAGACCATGAGAAGCGACCGGGGCAAGTAGTACTCGAATTGTGGTCAATCGGACAACAGTGAATAAGTATCAAAGAAGTCCTCGCCTTCTTTACGAGTATAACCCTTGGCCACAAGCCTTGCCTTGTACTTTTCAATTGTACCATCGGGCCTAAGCTTTTCTTGAAAACCCATTTACATCCTCTGGGTTTACTCCCATAAGGACGGTCAACAACCTCCCAAGTTCCATTAGACATAATAGAGTCCATCTCACTCCGTCTTGCTTCCTTCCGGTGGTCGGTCGGGAAAAAGTATGCCTCTTCAATAGTTCTTGAGTGTCATCAATGAGGTATACAATGAAATCATCACCAAAGGATTTTGCAATCCTCATCTCTTACTCTTCGAGTAACTTCATTGTTATCCTCGGGATTTTCCATAGCGCGTTTGCTCAACATGTTCTATCGGCACAAAAGAATCAAGGAAATTATAGGTTCTTGACTAGATGAGCTAGGTACATCACATTTCATAGGAAATTCATTCTCAAAAATGTAGCATCTCTGGACTCTATGATTGTACCAACACGCACGTCGGTACTCAGTTTTATAATTAAGAACCTATAACCCACGCGTGCATAGCATAACCAAGGAATATACAATCTACGGTTTTTGTCCAAGTTTGCGCTTCTTGACAATTGTACGTTAACTTTGGCCAAACATCCCAGTGCGCAAGTATGAGAGAGTCAACTTCTTCTTTTCCCATTCCTCGAATGGTGTTACTTCTTTGTTCTTTGTAGGAACTCTATTCAGGACATGACACGCGGTCAATAAAGCCTCACCCCACCATTCCTTAGAAAGTCCCGGAGTGTCTAACATGGCGTTAATTAAGTCAGTTAGAGTGTGGTTCTTTCTTTCGGCAACCCGTTTGATTCGGAGAATAGGGGCGTCCTCTCATGAATAATTCCATGTTCCTCGCAAAATAAAGTAAACTCATTTGAAAATACTCTCCCCACGATCGGACCTTACAGCTTGATTTTCCTCTCAAGTTGGTTTTCTTCCTCGACTTTATAGATCTTAAAGTAGTCAAATGCTTCATCTTTTGTTTTCAATAAATACACATAGCAAAATCTAGTGCAATCATCTATAAGCGTCATGAAATATTTCTTTCCACCTTTAGTCAATCGCCATTCATCTCGCACAAATCGGAATGAATGAGTTCTAACGATGCCAAATTCCTCGCCTCTTTTCTTTGCCTTGTGAGGCTTGCGAGGTTGTTCGATTGAACACACGCATGGCACTTAGAACCTTTGACCAAAGTGAATTTGGGATTAAACTCATATTAGCTAAGCGCGTCATACACCCAAAGTTAACATGACAAAGTCGTGAATGCCAAACATTGGATTCATCATCATCGTTACACACATGGTTCACAACTTTATTATAGGAATCCATCAAAGAGAAGCGAAACAAGCCTCCGCTTTCATAACCTTTACCAACAAATGTTCCATACTTAGACACGACACATTTATTGGACTCGAATGTAAGCTTAAAACCATCTCTACAGTGAGATCCGTGACAATTCTTCTTTATTGAGGGACATCTTGCACGTTCTTGGTGCACGGTCTTTCTGAAGTAAACTTGGATCGGCCGTACCAACACCATGAACAAATGCATGCGATCCGTTCCCCATCAACAAGGAGCAACCTCGGCGGGCGATAAGATGAAAACAAGGAAATATCGGCACACACATGAATATTAGCACCGGTGTCAACCCACCACTCGGTGATTGACAAGCCGAAAGAACTATAGGTAAATAATTACCATACCGATGTTCCTCCAAAGATCACTAATAACCATGTTGGCGGACTTCTTACGCTTATCCTTGCGGTGCGGACAATCCTTAGCCCAATGGCGTAATCACCGCACACAAAGCGAATGCCCTTTCATTTGCCTTTCTTCTTAAATTGGTGAGTGGCCTTGGGCTTGACAAAGGCTTATTTTCTTTTATTGTGGATAGCACGAGGGTTCTTCTTACGCACCAAATTGGCACTAGAACCTCCCTCGTGACAACTTTCTTGCCACGAGTATCTTTTGCCCTCGCCTTCTCTTCAACACCAAGAGTACCAATGAGATCGGTAACATCGAACTCCACGCCTCTTGTGTTTTAGAGAGGTAGCAAAATATGACCAAGAAGATGGTAACTTGGCGATAATACCGCCAGCCACAAACTTGTCCGGTAACTCGCACTTATTATTCTCAAGCTCCTTTGCGGTAGCTGAATCTCATGAGCTTGTTCTACTACGAGCGGTCATCGACCATCTTGTAGTCATTGAGCGCTCCATGACATCTGACTCCTTTGCCGACGCGGAAACTCGAACTTGGCCTCAAGTGCATCCCACATCTCTTTACCGTAGGCAAATGCATGTACACATCCACAATGTTATCTGCTAGTATGTTAACAAGTGCACCTCGAAACAAGTTATCCGCTATATTGAACTTGCGTTCGTTCTCAGCAGATAGAGGCTCAGCGGGCTTGCCTTGTGCAACATGAAAACATTCCATAGCAGTAAACCACAGGATTGCGCGTGCACACCATCTCTTAAAATTGGAACCATCAAACGGAGGGTGCGGCTTAAGCGACGAAGCAAAGCCAACTACCGAAAAAGACCTATCAAGTTTTTGGATTGTTAAAATCTAGTCAATTTTCGGCATATTTTAATCCGAAATTGACATATAAAGCATGACATACAAAAGCATGAGTGATTCAACAATGATGTATTCATATTAAGCTAACGAACACGCTAACAATGACATCTATTAACATATTCATAGCGTACAGAAACAAATACATCAAATAAGTTTTCAGGTTATACCCTCGGGCGGGGCCAGTGTCGGAGACACCGGATCTTGCCGTTACCATCGATCGACATGATGGCCTATTCGATGTAGTCGATCGGCGTGATGCGGGGCGGGCGTGATGCGGGAAGATGTTCGTAGAAGTTCACCACCGGGATGTAGAGGGCGTCACGCAGAATGAGCGGTCGCGCCAAAGCGCTCCCAAAACTTGATCGCCCGTCTGCCGTGCGGTACAGACGGACGGAGTTTGAGCCTACTCGCGAGAACCTTCTGGCGCAAAGTTACGGACCGGAGATTGTAGAGGCGACAACAAAAGCAGAACCGGTATTGTTATTTCTATGTTCTTTCCGTATGGAGTAGAGAGCCTTTTATACTCTGTTCCTCTGTAATAAAGAAACCAAGAGGCGAGTAACCGCGACAAAAGCGAAGAGGCGAGTAATCTGCGACCATTAAACACTAGTAGCTGCAGCCATTACTCGAAAGTAACCGCACCATAATTTACTAATAATCGCACCGTTCTTGCCGACAATTCGTTAATGCGAATCGGTGCGTTCGATTTTCGAATAGATAAAGAAAAATGCGCCCGCACCGCACGCGATGCGCATGCGTGCAGCGCGCGCAGCGCGCCTGCCGCACACGCACACACACGCACACGCACACGCGTGGCGCGGCGCGGCGGCGGCGGCGGTCTTGGCGTGTTGGCTCTCTTCAATTTCACAAGGGGGGTTACCACGTTCCATCTTTTAAAGTGGTGTAACTCCCATTTAATTTTCCATATGGGACTAAATAGTTTTTTCATGTCGGCATAGGAATTTCATTTGATTAATTGCTAAATTAAATTGGACCAAACCCAATTAATCCAACACTAACTGCCTTCTATCACCACTACTACTTGCTACTGCTACCCAGGCTCAGAGTGGAAGAATACTCAGATCTTGCTTTAGAAGAAAGCATAGAGCGAGTCTAAAGCAGAAAAAACTAGAATCAAGATGCGAAGCAGGCGGCAAAATAAAGGAAGAAGATGGGAGTAAGTGGAAGAACAAAGCGTCAAACGGATGAGGATCAGAGCAAGATCCAATTAGACGTTCGACTCGCGCTGGCTGACTAGTCGCGACTAGTCGCGGCTAGTCGCCGACTAGTCGGCAAGTCGACCGACTAGCGCAACTAGTCGAGTCGATAGCACTAGTCGGTGCCTGTGTGCCGACTTGTCGACTAATCGATGATTAGTCGCGACTAGTCGCGCGACTTAATAACAAGGGTCTCATCGATGATTTGTATTCATATTGGCAATCAACATGAAATCATTGTAAAATGATGAATTTCCCAAGGCAGGTATCATTTTATAAACTGTAAAAAGCTTTTAGTCATAGTGGCCTTGTTCTATCCCCTGTCCAGTTTGGAAAGTAGTATACGAAAGGAATAATTCAATTGATATCAGCTGGTTCTGAGTTATATTTTGCCATTAAGTAGCATGTTGCTCAGGCTGGCTGCCATACTTGTGGTGACCTAGTTGAAACCTATTTGTCAGATCATGAAAATACTTGTCATTGCCAACATCTTCATATTTCCAACTAATTTTTCTGCTTTACAGGGCGAGAGAAAAATTGCTGTGTTTACTGGGATTATGGTAATCTTCATGATTCATGTGTTTGGCGTCTATTGGTGGTACACGAATAATGATCTTCTCAGGCCTCTGTTCATGCTTCCTCCAAAAGATATACCACCATTCTGGCATGCAATTTTTATTATCATGTTCAATGGTATTGCTACCCCCTCAAACGGTTACTCGAATTTTCGCACATAATATTCTCCAATGTACGATAGCTAAATGTTGCCCAAGCTACATAGAACTGCCTTTCCTGAGCTGTTAGTTATTAACTAGATACTGATCTATTTGAATCCTTTTATACATTGAACAATTTATTTTGTTACTCGTATTCTAAAAAAATCTTTCTGAAACTGCAAAGTGTGCTAGTCCTTTACTGGTTGGTTGCTGATATGTTTTAGCATAATTGGAGTTAGTATTCTTCTTTCATTAGCTAGAATTTTAGAACTTGCATGGTACAACAGAAGAGTGCTTTGTTAGTGCCTTTATTTAAGGCTTTCCTTTGAAGTCATCAATTTCTCTCGAATCTCGATTGATATTCACCTTCTGAGCAATTGTAAAATCTTGCAAACTAAGGAAGATGTTCTTCGTTGATATATGGAAAGAAAAATAATTATGTTGTAAATTGATTTCAATATTTATCTGTTCTAGAAATCTGGGAATGCATAATTGGTTTCGTGGTATGTCACAAAGACATTTCACATTTCTAACCAAGAGTTACTTGCAGATACAATGGTCTGCCAAACAGCAATGGCTGTCAAATGCTTGCTACTTATGTACTACACGAACAGCAGAGGCCGTAACTATCGTAAGCAGGTGATAATCTCTTCTAAATTCTTGTACTTTATAAATTTCTTTGGTGATATTCCTATAGTAATGTTTAGGTAGCATCTTTTGTGGTGTTTGTTAATTCTACCTGAATTTCTACAGACAATCTATGATGAAAAGTCAGTGCCTGTCTAGTAATAATTATTATGATGTGGAGTTTCTGTGATTTAATGATTATTATGCTGGCAAGAGAATGTAAAGAAATCTTGCTAACCAGTGAAGTGGCTGCAGCCATCAAATGTTCAAAACTATTGAGTGTTGACACGTGTGGGTTCTTTTGTTTTGTGCACTCACACATATCAATGCTAGTGTCAAAAAGTATCTTTTGCTCCCACACTGGATAATCTTTATTCTAAGAGCCATGTGTCCATGATATCACTGGTCTTGTTCCCTGAAATATCGATCAACTGAGAATTAATGTTGCACAACAGTTGAATGCTTAATGAAATTCTCCTTTGTTTCCACACTGGATGATCTTTATTCTAAGAGCGATATGTCCACAATAGTACTAGTGTTGCTCCCTATACCAATCTACTCTACTGACTTAGTGTGTGCAGCAGCTGAATGCTTAATGGCATTCTCAAAACATGCCATCTAGATATAGTGGGTTTTATACAACATTCTCAATCACCTAGCAAACAACGATAAGTTTTCTCATGACACATGTTCAACAACGGGGCTCGAAAATAGAGTAAAATCGAAAATTCATCTTGTGTTGGAATCAGTTTTCACCATGTCTCTAGGCACTAATCGGGTGGCAGGCCAGCTCCTATAGCCTAATCGCTGATTAGGCGGGCATAGGTGGGGCTAGGCGTCCTAGGCAGGATAAATCGGCTAGGGCAGGTGAGGTGAGAGGGTTTCACCTAGTGGCTAGGCGGCCATCTTTTAGAACACTGGTTGGAATGGTGCTGTTGGCTTCATCTGCTATGTGTTCTGGACTCTAGAGTAAGAATAGAACTTCCATGGTTTAGAACAGTTGGTTACGAGGGCTTCATTTTGGCATATAATGATTAGTGTTACTAAATGTTAGTTATATCATTGTGATTTGGTTTTGGTGCTCTGAGATGATTCATATCTCAAATGCTAGCTAAGTTCTTATGGTAAATTCTCTTATCATCGCAAGCAGACCATCTTCCTTTGATCCTTTGCTAAATTTGTTGTTTCTGAAGATGCTCTCATTCTTCCTGTTTTGTTAGGGACAAATGCTAATTGTTGGGCTACTGGCCAAACAGTAAAGAATGGGACTGATAGAAGGAGAAGAGGGGATCCAGATCTATGGGGGAGCTGGTAAGAATGAGAGGATGCCCCTCTTGCCCCTCCTGAGGGTTTATATACATGAGTGGGGTAGAATGGGAAATTCCCATTCTACCCCTTAATACTTACAAAGGATGAGGGTACATTGATATATTCCTCTACACTATCGGGCCTATTACATATTAGGCCAGTTACAAGGCCCAGTCACGGGAGGTTGGGCCACCCCCACAACAGGACTCCCTCGACAGCAAGCGCAGAGCTCCCGATGGGCGGCCGTGTAAACTATCGGCCCGTTCCCCGCAAAGAAGCGCAAGGGTGCCGACCGGTGAGCCGATGCAACTAGTAGCTTGCCGCCCCGTGAGGCAATGCTCACGAAGAATTCCGCGGAATCCCATGCCGAAGTCTGGCCGTCTCACCGAGGTGATGCCTACCATGCGGACGGCGAAGCCTTGCCGGTCGGGCATCTGTCGGCGATGCCTACGAGGCGACAGCGAAGTCTGCTGCGGAGCCAAGCCGTCCGTAGAGGCGCGCGATACGAGGCGGACGGGCAAGTCTGCGCCGAATCGGCCGTCCGTGAGGCGATGACCTCAAGGTGGACGACGAAGTCCTGCACCAGAGCCGGGCTGTTCTGCCGAGGCGATGCCTATGAGGCGGACGGCGAAGTCCTGCGTCGGAGCCGGGCCGTCCGCCGAGGCGATGCCTACGACGCGGACGACGAAGTCCTGTGCCAAAGACGGGCCGTCTCGCCGAGGTGATGCCTACAGGCGGACGGCGAAGTCTCTTGGCGGGGCCGGGCCGTCCCGCCTTAAAAAGGCCGTGCCGTGGAGGAAGAAGCGTCTTGTGGCGGCGTGGCGGGGAGGCGAAGCCGCCATTCCCCTACCTTCAAAAAACCGTGTCCGCGGAGGAGGCGGGCGCGGCGGCGTATCTTGGGCGCTCTGTGCGCAAAAGGCGAGGCGGCCGCCATTCCCTACCTTCAAAAACCTGTGCCCGCGGAGGAAGGGCGGACCCGGCGGCGTGGGCGGGGGCGCTGGCTGCAGGGCAGGACGCCGGCCATTGTTCCCCTACCTTTAAAACGTGCGGGAGGGAGGCGGGCGCGGCGGCGTGGCGGGGCGCTCTGTGGCAGAGGCAGGGAGGCGAAGCCGTCGTTTCCCTACCTTGAAAGGGTGAGGCACTCTGCAGTGCGGCGTCTTGTGAAGGTGCGATGTCCAGGTGCTGCGTCGCTAAAGCGAGGCACTCCCTGCTGTCTTGGCCATTGCACAATTTTTATACTCTGTAGAGTGCGTGAGAATATCATCCGCGTCTTATTTATACTCCGTGGGGTGCGCCTAGGGACAACATCCATGCGTGCGCGGGATCCATGTCTTGTTTATATTCAGTAGAGTGCACAAGGACAACATCCGCGTCTTGTTTATACTTCCGGAGAGTACGCATAAGGACAACATCCATGCGTGTGTGGGATCCTTGTCTTGTTTATACTCAGTAGAGTGCGTAGGGACAATATCCGCGTCTTATTTATACTCTGTAGAGTGCGTGGGAACAACATCCACGTCTTATTTATACTCCGGAGAGTACGCATAGGGACAACATCCATGCGTGCGCGGGATCCGTGTCTTGTTTATACTCAGTAGAATGCGCAGAGACAATATCCGCGTCTTATTTATACTCCGTAAAGTGCGTGGGAACAACATCCACGTCTTATTTATACTCCGGAGAATACGCATAGGGACAACATCTATCGTGCGCGGATCCGTGTCTTGTTTATACTCGATGAGAGTGTGAGACAATATCCGCGTCTTATTTATACTCAAGTAGAGTGCATGGGAATAACATCCACGTCTTATTTATACTCAGAGATGCGCATAGGGACAACATCCATGCGTCGCGGGATCCGTGTCTTTTTATACTCAGTAGAGTGCGCAGGGACAACATCCGCGTCTTACTTATATTCCGTAGAGTTCCGCAGTGCACGCGGAGGCGTGCCTCCGCGTGCCGTATTTATACTCTGTAGAGTGCGTGCGAAGGCGGACCTCGACGCTCCATCTTATTTATACTCCGTAGAGTGCGTGCGGAGGTGGGCCTCGGCGCTATGTCTTATTTACTCAGTGAAATGCGCCGAGGCGCAAGGCCGTCGTCGATTTAAATCAAGGAGGACCAAAACAGTGGCATGAAAGAAATGGCGAAGATCATGACAACAAAGCGCTCGAATGCGATCAGAAAAGCATTTGATACTACGGTAGCCTAGAACGGTCCAAAACCGGAGAAGCAAACACGGTCACATTAAATGCTTTTACAATGGTGCTGTAGCATAATAAATGATATGATGAACAGCCGTTTATTTATTGCCATGCACTCAAGAAATGCAGCTGGAATTATTAAAGCCTTGCACGTAATCACATGCAGTACGTACCTGGCGGGACGGTGATGGCGTGGGGTAGACTCGCATGTGCGGAGACCACAGCTTCTGTGAAGCTAGCGGAGGCCTCATCGTGAGATGCGGGGCGGCGCCTTGAGCCAACCGCCACAGTTACGGCCGCTGGCATGATGGATGGATTGATGTGCTCGTCGGCGATCTCGCCGCGAGACCTCGCGGAGGTGGGCGGCGGCTCTTGAGCTGCGGCGGGTCGCGTGATGGTCTTGGCGGCGGGCTCGAGCTACGGAAAGAAGTCGCCGATGGTGAAACCAGCGAAGAGGTCCTAGGCCTTGGCGAGCACCACGCCGAGCTTGTCGTGTCGTTGGCCAGGTTAAGGAGGCATTCGCTGAGGTCGACGGGGGTCCCAGGAGAAGAGTTCTTGGGGAGGTGCGCCAGGTAGCGGCGGGGTTCCTTGACCTGGGCGCGTCGAGAAGAGCTCGGGTCGGGCGGCGGCGGCGAATGCTCACGACGACGGCGCGGGGGGTCGGCGCTTCGTCACGGAGGCAGGTCTGAGCCGAGCGCCTGGAGGCGAGGTCTGGTAGCGCGAGTGTTAGTCGTTGGACTCTTGCTCTTGGTGATAGCAAGATCCTTACTCTCATGGAGAGGATGACACTTGGATATGGAGCAATTTTTCTTGGTTTATTTCTCGCACAATGCCATGCCAACTGAGGGTTGGGGATACAAATTATAAGTGAGAACCGACCAAGCATATGCTAAGATGATAGTCCTAGATGCTAGTCAAAAGCGTCCTAAAGCTAGTCTAAGATGCTAGTCTAAAGGCGTCCTAAAGCTAGTCTAAGATGCTAGCCAAAAGCTGTCCTAAAGCTAGTCTAAGATGCTAGTCTAAAGCTGTCCTAAAGCTAGTCTAAGATGCTAGTCTAAAGGCTGCATACAAGAACCATGTGCCCACCCCACAAAGACCACATCTGAGGACTTATTCATCATTCTCCCCTAAGTCTTGTCGTCGTCTTGTGGGAAAGTTGAACCATCCGATCTTAGGCGAGCTCGAGGAATTTGACCCTCCCAAGAGGCTTGGTGAGCGGTCCATAAGGCGATCCGTGGTGTTGATGTAGCTCGCCTTGATCTTGCCTTCATCCAATGTACCTCGGATGAAGTGGTACTTCACCCGGATGTGCTTGCTCGTTCGTGGAAAACGGGGTTCTTTGCGAGCAGGCGAGACTTCTTTGTCCACCACGAGTGCCACCGCTTGTGTCTCTGCCGAGGAGATCACCAGCGGTCGAGTGAGCAGGCGCTGAGTCGAGCGGTGGAAGCCGCTATGTACTCGGCCTCACAGTGGGCAGGCCACCACCGCTGCTTGATTGATGCCGACTAACAAGGCACTTGCCGAGGAAGAAGAGAATCCCGCTTGTGCTCTTCTTTGGTGTCGATGTCGCTGCGTGGTCGCCGTCGTTGTGCAGATGAAGTCTTGCCACGGACACCTCGGGTAGTGCAAGCCGTGGTCGGAGGTGCCCGCAGCGTGGCGGAGGATCCTCTTCACGGCTTTCTTGATGCTCGTCGTCGGTCATTGCATGAACCGATCGGCGTGGCCGGCGGCGAACGCCAAATCTGGGCGTGTGGGCGAGATAGCGAAGGCGCCCACGATCTTGGCCGATCTGCGTCGCGTCCGCCTCCTCCGCCGTCTTGTCGCGGCTCGGCTTGACCTCTCCTCCATAGGAGTGTGGGGTGGGTTGCGATCGGTGAGGCCGCCCGGCTCGGCGGTGCGCTTGGCGTGGCGGTCGGCGAAGGAGATACAGGCGTCTGGTGGACCTCGATCCCGGTGAAGGAGAGGAGCCCCAAGTCGCTCATCCGAAGGCGGTCTTCATCTCGCCTTGAGCGCCTCGACCTCGGCCTCCTTGGGCCGGTGATCACCAGTCGTCGGCGTGAGGCGCCCGCGTGAGCGTTGCGCCTTTGCCCGCCGGTGAGACCGCGACCTCGTGTGCGCTCTGCTGGAACCCCATTTGCTTGAGGTGGAGTCCGACTTAGCGTTCGGGCTCGTGGTGCTGCCGCCGAAGCCGTGAGGGCCTTGCGCAGCGGAGAACCTGCCCTCCTTGCGGGGATGGCGAATCCGGCGGTGACGGACGTGGCCTCCTCCTTCAAGTCGCCGGTTGAGGAAGGCGGACTTGGCGTCCATGTGATGGGCGCGCCAATCCTCTGGGCGCAAGTGCGAGGAGAAGGCGAGCGGACTCCATGCGGCGGCGGGTGCGGCGTCATCAAGTCGACCCCTCTGCCGCCGCGAAGCCTCGTGCCACCAAGCGAGCCTTGTGCAGCGATGGCGCCGGCTTCATCCGCTTTAGCGAACACCCACTTAAGGGTGATCACGCGGTGGCCGTGGGAAGATCCGCCCGACTCCACGTCCGGTTCCGCTCGGCGGCGTCCATCTCACCTTCATCGCGACCGCCACGCCGCGTCTCCCTCGCCTCGGCGAAGGCGGGGCTCGCCGTCGTCGCCGCCAAATCGGACTACGCCTCGAAGTCGTCTGCGCCACCTGTCGAGGGCAGGCGGCTCGCGAGGATGTTGTCCATAATGCGATAGCGCGAGGCTCATCGTCGTGGTAGGCGTCGGCGGTCCTCGTCGTGAGACGGTGAGAGTGCGAACTCCACCATCTTGTTGCTCGTCGTGGGCCGTCTTTGTTGGGCCGATCCGGTGGTGTGGCGCCGGTGCGGGAGAGTGGTGGCCGGTGCGGGAGGCGTGGGTGGCGGTGATGAAGAGTGGGCGTGGCCGTGCAAGGTGGTGGAGCACTCGCGGGGGCGGTGGTGAGCAAGGTGTCGGGTGGGCGAGCTCGGTGAAGGCAGTGCTAGCTCCCGCTCTCGAAGTGGGCGTAGTTGACAACAAAGTCCACGAGTCGAAGTCGAACAAGTCGTCCACCGCCTTGTCCCGTCCGGCCTCGCCTTCGTCGAACACAACGTCACGCGATATGCGGACGCTGTTGTGTGACGGTCGAGGATGCGGTGAGCCGAGCCCTCGCGTGGCCGATGAACACTCCGAGTGCTCACGTCGTCGAGCTTACCGATGTGGCCAAGCTCCTTGGCGAGCGAGTCGAAGACCCGCAAGTGGGAGACCGCCGGCTTGCGCCCATGCCAAGCCTCGTGCGGCGTCTGCCGTCGGCGCCTGGTAGGCGGCGGTTGAGGATGTGAGCGGCCGTCACCACCGCCTCTCCCGAAGACAGCCGGCATCCTCCTGCGCTTGAGGAGGCCCGAGCCATCCCATGGCAACCGCAGTTGCGCGCTCGGCGACGCCGCTCTGCTGCCGCGGTCATGCGGCGCGGAGTAGTGGCGCCGAATGCCCTCATCATCGTGATGCAGACGCGAATTCACCGCCGTGAATTCGTCGCCGTTGTCTATCTTGCAAAGACGCGCAGCGACTGCGGCGCGCTCCGCCTCTGCGGCGACTGCGTGCGCTGATGGCGTCCGCAGCCTCTCCCTTGCTGCCGAGGACCATCACCCACATGTAGCGGGAGAGGTCATCGACGGCGGCGGGAAGTAGCGTCGTCCTCCTGGTGTGTCAGGTGTCACCGGGCCACACAAGTCCCCGTGCACGAGCTCGAGCCTCTCCTTGGCTCGAAACTTCCCGCTAGGGAAAGGGAGTCGCCTCTGCCGTCAACACGCAGACGTCGCAGCGCTCCCACATGGTCAAGGCACGGCGGGCCTCGCACCATTTCCGTGGCAGGCCGCCTGGGGCCTCGGTGAAGGTGCCCAAAGCGCTCGTGCCCTTTGCCACGCCTCGTCGTCCCGACGAGCGGCGAGACAGAGGGTTGTGCCACCGCACGTGAAGAATGTAGAGTCGATTTTGCCTCGGTTACCTTGGCAAGAAGGCGTGGCGAAGATCCCAAATCCATGACACCGTGCTCGATCTCGACCATGAGCCGTTCTCATCCAACCGTCCCAAGGCGATGATGGAGTTAAATAGATCGGGGATGTAGTAGGCGCGGTGAGCGACTGTGCTCACGAGACACGATGGTGAGGATGACGGGCCGCGCCTTGATTTCCACGCCGGGGCGTCCCAAACAGTGGAGCCTCGGACGCTAGAGTCAAACTCGGCGAAGAACTCCGTCGACCGGTCATGTGATGGGTGGCGCGGTGTCGAGAGCACCACCCGTCGATCTTGTCGTTCTTGGCCGTGGCCGAGGAGGCGTGTGCTTTTGGCTCGTCAAGGTGGAGGAGAGCCATCGCTGCGGCGGTCACGGAGGTGGTTCGATGCTCGTATGAGCAATGAGCGAGCCGGTGCTCCTCCTCCTCAAACTTCTTGCGACGTGGGCTGGCGCGTCGTGGTATCGACAATCCTTGGCCCAATGACCAAGCTTGCCGCAGCTGTGGCAAGAGTCGTCTCGTCTTGGCTTTTGCTTGCCGGTGCGCCAAGACCGGGCGCCTCACGGTCATCACCCTCGGCGCGTCCTCGCCCCTGCACAGGCGTCTTTGCGACTTGCCGTGCTTGCCACGCTGCGTCGCTTTGTCGTGGAAGAAGGCTCCCCTTCTTCCTGTCACCTTGGTCGGCAGCCCACCGCTCCCGAGTGAGGAGGAGCTTCCGCCAATGGTGGCGGGTCCCGAGAGGCGCCAGGCTCATCGTTGTCAACGACCTTGAGGCGACCCATCGCCTCCTCGATCGTCATCGTGGAGAGGTCCAGCAGAGACTCGATCGGCGGGCCATCTGCTTGTACTTCTTGGGGCGCAATGAAGAGCTTTTCCACTCTCTCCTCGCCGTAGGTGTCGTCGCCGAACTGTACCAACTTGTGCAGCAGTGTTGAGGCGGAGAGCAAAGTCATCAACGTCCTCACCGGCTTGAAGGCCGTGCTCCCTTCCGTGCGTAGTGCACGCAATGTAGACTTGCGGCGCGCGTCGCCTGCCGTGCGTCTTTGCGGCGATGGCGTCCCAAGCCTCTTTGGCGATCGCTTGTTGGTAGCGAGCGCATCTCGGGTGGGGCTGCGATGATGAGAGCATCCGGCGCCGTCGATCGATCGTAGTCGGCGTCGCCGTCTGGGACCGCATCCCACATATGCCGCACTGGGCTTCACCTCATCACCGCATGACCCGCTCGGCGTAGTTGGTCTTGGTGAGGTAGGCCACCCGCCGCCGGGCCGGCGTCCCCGACGACGACTGGTACTCGTGGTGACCACGATGCATCGACCCGGGAGAGAGCCGCGTCGCTGTGAAGGCCGCGCTCTCCGTCGACCCGTCTGCGCCGCCGCCGTCGCGCGCCTCCAGGCGCCACCGTAGCGTCCGCCTGTCTGGCCGCCGCCGCGCGCGTGGGCGTCTTGGCGCCCGCCGCTTCGCCCTCATGTTGCCTCCCTCTCCAGCCGCTCAAGATCCGCGTCGGTATTTATCATCGGCGAGATGGGCTGCTATTCTTGCCGCCGTGAACCTTGACCTCCGCTGCTGCCGCACGCGTGCATCGCCACCGCCGCCACTTCCGCCTCCGCTCTGCCGCCGCCCGCTCCGCCGCCGACCCTTGGCGCTTTTCGCCGCCGCGGCTCTCCGCCGCCGCTTCTCGCTGCTATGCCGCGGCTGCGAGCTCGGTAGTCTGGACGACGCCGCGTGCTCGAGGCGGCCGAGTCTTGAGGCGCCTGCGGACATGGCGCGCTTGGGGGCTGTGCGTGGAGAGGGCTGAATCGGCGAGATCTTGCCGTCTCGGGAGAGGAGTGAGCGGGGACGGTAGGGCTAGCTTCGCTGCTGCATTGAGAGGCTGCTGAGGTCGGAGAAGGAGATGAGCGAGGAGATGCTCAGGCTACAGGATAGTATAGCTCTGATACCAGTTATTAGTCGCTGGACTCTTACTCTTGGTGATAGCAAGATCTTTACTCTCATGGAGAGGATGACACTTGGATATGGGGCAATTTTTTCTTGGTTTATTTCTCGCACAATGCCATGCCAACCTGAGGGGTTGGGGATACAAATTTATAGGTTGAGAACCAGCCAAGCATATGCTAAGATGCTAGTCAAAAGATGTCCTAAAGCTAGTCTAAGATGCTAGTCTAAAACTGTCCTAAAGCTAGTCTAAGATGCTAGTCAAAAGCTGTCCTAAAGCTAGTCTAAGATTCTAGTCTAAAGCTGTCCTAAAGCTAGTCTAAGATGCTAGTCTAAAACTGCTGTACAAGAACCATGTGCCCACCCCACAAAGACCACAGTACAGGGACTTATTCATCACGGAGGTCGAGCGGAGTACCGGGTGACCTCGTCAGAGTCGACTCATGTGCAGTGCGGAAGCCGTAGCCGCCGAGGCGGAGGCCAGCGGAGATCTGGCGTGGATGCCGAGCGCACGGAGGCGAAGTCCTGAGGCGCGGGGGCCGAGTGGAGTACCGGGCGACCTCGTCGGAGCCGACTCCTGATGTGCACCGCGGAAGCCGTAGCCGCCGAGGCGGAGGCCAGTGGAGATCTGGCGTGGACGCTGAGCGCACGGACGCTGACGCTACTGGCCAGACAATAAAGAAGGGGACTAGTAGAAGGAGAAGAGGAGATCCAGATCTATGGGGGAGCTGGTAAGAATGAGAGAATGCCCCTCCTGGGGGTTTATATATATGAGTGGGGTAGAATGGGAAATCTCCACTTTACCCCTTAATACTTACAAAGGATAAGGGTACATTGGTATATTCCTCTACAATATCGGGTCTATTACATATTAGGCCAGTTATAAGGCCCAGTCACGAGGGGTTGGGCCACCCCCACAACGCTAACCCTTGTGGAATACCTTCTTATATATCGTGCCTTGTTGCCAACTCCTGTTTGGTACCGTTTCTTTCTGAACAAGGAATATGGGAGCCTGTTCTCATCTTTAACCACTGGGCTATACCTGACTTTCCAGTTGACTTCAGTAGTTGAGAAGGTAGTATTGCTTACTGCATTTCACATGCAAATTCAGTGAGTTGAAAGCATAAAACAATGTCTGGTACATGTGTATTATCTTCTAATTTTTTGGCCTCGTGTCTTCCAGGTTCAATCATTCTTAGCTGCAGTGAAAGCATTGTCTCGTAAAGATGTGCTCGTAAAGATGTGCATTATGGGTCTTATGCAACAGCAGAACAGGTGAGAATTCCTTTGTTGGCAATTGTCTGAGCTACAAATGCAATATGGTGTAAATTTTCACGAAGCATTCATAATACATTAATACTACACTAGGATAATGTCAGTCCTAGAAAAAACTGGACAGCTTTCAGCCGTTCAACAAACCAATGGAACCATCTGATCCATTTATGACCCACTCACAAGTTTGTGCACTCTACTAATGGGTAACAGGAAGCCATTGGCTAGAGCCCATAGCATCCCTTAACATGTTGACTCATTTTGTTTTGAAAAGTTCTTTAGCTGTTTCTTTTGTAGAGTTCAAAGCCTTGCTACCAGTAGTGTCTACATTAGCTAACTTTGGTTGATTATTATTATCTTATCATTTAAAGATGACTTGTGTTAGATTATTTTATTATTTAAAGACGACCTTTCTATATAAATTCTCAGGATATCTGTTCTCTAAGAAGTAGAGAATATGAAATAATAGATATGTCCTTCTGGATATTTTGCCATTTTAGTTTAGTCTTGAGAGTTGAGACATGATGTATATAATTTAGGAACTTTTTATTGCTAACGTATCTGTTTGTTGATGGAACCTGGTGCAGGTAATTGCTGCTGGTGATGTGTGCCATCTGCCAGGAGCAGATGCTTGTTCCTGTTCTCCTTTGCTGTAAACATATTTTCTGTGTGGATTGTGTTTCTGAATGGTAACATTCTTTGCTTGCTTATATATTGGGGTCGTTTTTTTGGGGCTGCGGCTCATGGATTTTGGTTGAATTTTTTGAATTCTAGCTGTTTGCAAGAGAGTATGGAGAGAGAGATACTCGCATACGATTTTAGCCAATATAGGTAAAGTTGGTACAATATTTACTATAATCGACTTGTAGACCTTGCTTTATAAAAACACTCTGTTTGAAAGTCAATTACTGTAGATAAGCCAGAAGCCCAAAAGAACGACCTGGTTTTTTTTTAATGTGCATCATTTGGTTCTTGGCGTCTTTGTTTCTTGACTCGAGTAAGGCATCTAGTTGGATATAGAATGAATTCTTGTATGTTCTTTACGTTTGAATGGAACAACAATCTTGGAAGGGGTATTATTGAAAGATGAATGATTAATCGATTTAGATCTCCAGAGGATCTAGAGTTTAATCTGTATGATATCTTCATCGCTGTATTGCCTTCATTATGGACCACAGCTTTTGGTGACGCTGCAGAAGATATATTTCTGCAATGAGATTTTTAGTAATAATTTGCAGGATATGTAAACTTAAATTTCTTTCCTTTCTGTAGTGAAGTGCTTCAATGCCCTAGTTCTATGCCATAATTTTACTTGTAATTCTCATCTGGAAACTTTCAAGAATTGACAGCTTTATCCTGTCTGTTCTAGGTTTGAGCAAGAACGGACTTGCCCCTTGTGTAGAGCATTGGTAAAGCATTTGGTGATGGTTCGACAGGTCTTTTCTTCCAGTTATTTTAGACTCCAATTGCAAACTCTAACATATAACAATGGACAAGCAATTGATTATGAAAAATCTGAGTGGAAGTCCTTTCTGCTTTCTTCTTCATCATGTGACACCATCATCCCCATGTGTACCGAGGTCAATGTAAGAAGGTTCGTGAAGATTATCTGACTCTGTAACCGTTCTATTCATCTATATGTTCAAGTGATAGTTTAGAGAGCTGATCAGTTGCTACATCAGCGTAAGTTTGCAGCAAATTTCTCTCCGAGTCTGGGCTGTTGCCGGAGGAGTGATCTACCCTGAATGCGAAGCCCTGGTGGCCTGACCACATCCTGCATTGTCTTGCCTAATGTAAAAAATTGGTATTTTTTTGCAGACCGGGGCCTGCAAGTTTTGCTTGCTAGCAAGAATGATCTATTTGTGGGGGTGGTAGAGATGTAACCTGTAAAGCTTTTATACATGAAAATGCTGAAAACCATTGTAATACCACTAAATTGCAAAAGAGGAGTAATGCTAATAATGGAAACAATCCAAGGGAGCATAAAAGAGATAAAGAAGAGATTTGCCGTCAGACTCATCGGTTTTTAGAATGCTAAATAAGTAACGCTCGCAGAGGTTCCTAGACCATCCAGGGACGGTCGGCTCCGTCTAGAAAGCCAAATAAAAGTAGCGCTATCAGAGGTTCCTAGACCGTCCAGGGGTGGTTGGTATTGTCTCGCATTATGTGTTTTCGTTCATCATTCGGCAGAAAATTCTATTCTTGCCTTTTACCATTTATTTGCCATAGCGGAAAAGCCCCAAACAGAATGCCTTTGGACCAAAAGGTCTATGATGCTCATACCTAGCCAAGGCTAAATGGGAAGGGCAAAAGTAACATTTCACAAAGAGAATAATGGCCATGCCCTCTTAAATAGTCAAGCTAGGATAAACTGAGCAAACCCCTATTCAGAAAAACCTAAAAGCTTCAAAAAGGCTTAGAAAAATACCAAACAATTTCCAAAAAATCTAGAAAAATTCATATAAGTTTTTGAAGGTATTTTGGGTTTAGATAAAATATTTCCAACTTAGTTTGGTATTATATTTTTAAACTAAGATTTATTTTTAAATTCTAAAATTGATTTTAAAATCAGGAAAAACTCAGAAAAATTCAAATAAGGTCCAAATACTTTAAGATATTTAATTTAAATTTAAATTTCAAAAATCACAAATTTGGGATGTTACACAATTCCTCCTCGGAGTCCTCCTCACAAGAATATATGGAATAGTTCCAAGACAAATTAACTCTAAAGGATGAATTAACCACTAGGCCTTATTTGGAATGCATGAATTTTCCCTGATTCCAGTGAGAATTAAATTGTTTCTTGTGAAATTCGGACATTCCAATATAGGCCCTAATGCCTTACCCATTAGACCTTATTGGCCATGGAGCTCAAACAAGCTACGCAACCAAAAAAGTTCGATTGCCATCATAAATATAAATCACCTTGTGATAGTAATTAGGAATGAGAAGCCGCTTCTAAATAAAATTAGGAACAAAAAATACCCATTCTCAGTTTACATTTTATATAGAAAAACTTCGAGATTTATCAATATTACCATTAGTGGAGTGTATTTTGGAAATTAAATTTGCACCAAAGAAAATTGTCTTTCTAAAATGTCTACAATTGATTTTTTTATCTATGTCTTTAGAGAGGAAGTTTTAATCAACTTCTTCATGCTTCCAAAGATACAAAAAGAAAAGTTATTTCATGTTCTAGAACGAACATAAATATTCTAAAACTTTCTCCAACAGTACTTGGTACTTCATTTTAATTTAAGGGAGAACCTAGGGCATTCAACTAGGTCAAGCAAAGTTTTATTGGTTATGTTAGGTAAGTAGCGTCCTAGTATCGTCGGAACAAATAGCATCCTAATGAAACAAATTTAGCGAGATGATATCCCAAACAACATCGACTTACCAATGTAATTTTGTTTTGCTGTTTCTGATGTCATTGGCCAATCAACGTTGTTTGGGGTTTCTATTATCCTATATTTGCTTCTTTTGGGTGGTAGTGTTCTTGATATAATTTTCTATTTAGTAAATGCAAATACACTACAATTAGCATAATGATATCTCAAACAACCTCGATGGACCAATGTAATTTTCTTTTTGTTGTTTTTGATGTCACAGGCCAATCGAGGTTGTTTGGGGTTTCTATTATCCTAAATTTGCTTCTTTTGGGTAGTAGTGTTCTTGATATAATTTTCTATTTACTAAATACGAATATACTACTATTAGCATAATGATATCCCAAACAACCTCGATTGACCAATGTATTTTTTGTTGTTTTGATGTCATTGGCCAATTGAGTTTGTTTGGGATATTTATTATCCAAGATTTGTCTCTTTTGGGTGGTAGTGTTCTTGATATTATTTTATACTCCCTCTAATTCTAAATGTAAGTCATTTTGGATACAAAGTCTCCATGGTGACACTTTTACTATTAATTTTCTATGAAAATATGTTGTTTCAAATAAAAATAATTATAAAGTATGAAAGTATATTTCATGATGGATCTAGTAATATAATTTCATATTGTCAATTTTGGTAATTCTTTGTATATTGATGGGATTCTAAAACGACTTATATTTAGAATCAGGGAGTATTTACTAGATACGATGATGCTCGAATTTTTTGTACGGATAATCCATTTTTTTATTCAAAATTACATAAATATACCCGCGGCCAAATTATTTACAACAATAGGCTCCAGTCGCCCCCCATTGGGCGACTGGAGCATTTCGCCCCACCCTACGGCGACAGGTGGGGAGTCTGGTAACCGTTGGGCGATTTAATGAAGTCGCCCAATGGTGGTGCGATTGGCATGCAGTCGCCGAACCGTTGGGCGACTGTATTAATATCGTCCAACCGTGTGGCGACTGTGGGGGGCTTATAAGCCGCCATGATCGCCGACCGGCCAAGACCGATCGGCGAGAGAGGAAGAAAGAGGAGAGAAGAGAAGAAGAAGCGAGAAAGAAGAGGGAGGAAAGCGTGATTTTCGTGTATATTTTGTTATTGTTAGAAATTTTAGTTTAGAAAATTAGTTTGGTAAGTTTAGAAAATTTAGTTTAGAAAATGTAGTTTACAAATTTAGATTAGAAAATTTAGTTTAGAAGAAATTTAGTTTAGGAAATTGAATTTAGAAAATTGAGTTTAGAACAAATTTAGTTTACAAGAAATTGAGTTTAGAAATTTAGTTTAGAAAAAAATTTAGTTTAGAAGAAATTTAGTTTCGAAAATATAGTTTAGAAATTATTGTTTAAAAGAGATTGTAGGTTTGGAAAAATTTAGGTTAGAAAATATAGTTAACAAATTTTAGTTTAGAAGAAATTTTAGTTTAGAAGAAATTGAGTTTAGAAAATTTCTTTTAGACAATTTAGTTCTGAAATTAGTTTAGAAATTTAGTATAGAAATTAAGTTAATGAAAATTTCTCGCCCTTCTGCGGTATGGCTCATTCTAGGCGTGACTCCCGGGCGATCTGTACCGTTAGACGAGCACGTGGACCGCCAACATCGCGCTTCCCGTTGTGTGCCGCCACCGGGTAGCACGGACGAGCCGACAGAGCTGGGAGTGGTCCGGACACGCACACCTCGCGTGGCCTGGGGACTTGACCCCCGTTGGACTGCCAGGTTTGCACTACGCCAGCGTTTATTACGACCATAAGAACGTTCCGTGCTGACCGTCACATTTTTTGCAGGCTGCGGGATGCAGGGCTACTCCCTCTTGCCCGGATGGTGCAGGCCACGGAGGAGGATGGAGCCGCCTTGGCGGGTGGTGACGGGGGGCGTGGGCGATCACGGCGCTTCCGCCGACCGTTCCCTACTTACGGCTTTGGTGGACCGTTGGCGGCCAGAGACGCACACTTTCCACCTCCCATTCGGGGAGATGACGCCGACCCTACAGGATGTGTCCCTGCTCCTTGGCCTTCCGATCGCGGGAGGCGCTGTCGTCCCACAGGAGGCACCGGCCGACTGGCGCGTTGACCTGCTCGGCAGATTCGATGGGGTCGTTCCACCGGCCGATCAGCACCACATCTTTGGTGAGAGTCAGACTCACGGGCCGACGCTGAGGTGGCTCGCACAGTGTCGGGTACGTGGTATTTAAATTCGACCGTGTCTTCGAATCTCATATTTGTGGTAATACGTACTAATAACAACTTGTTTGCACTCAGGTGGATCGCATGGTTGATGAGGCCGACGACTACCAGGTGTCACGCCACTTGGGCGTCGTCTTTGTGGTCGTTTGGTTGGATGCTTTTCACCACCAGCCACGGCAACTCGGTGGATGCGCGCCTTATCACTTATGCGAGGGCGATCGCTGACATACGGACCAATGGACCCTCGACTTCGAGGAGTGGAATATCAAACAGGACAACGAGTTGCTGCAGGAGGAGCGCCGCAAGAACGAGCACACCCTGCGTATACGACGTGAGTCGCAAGCCCATCTCGATGCGTGCACATAGAGGGAGAGGGAGGCTCGTGAGATGGAGCGCAAGAGAAAGAGGGAAATGGCGGCTAAGGCAAAAGAGGCCGCGGAGGAGTTCAACGCCGAGCGGGCAAGGAAGAGAAAGTGGCCCTGGTCCACACAGTAGGTCGTACGAGCAGTTGGATGGGTTAGTCGTATATCATGCTATATGTTATGCATGTAATAAAAATATACGCGGCATGTTACTCCCAAATGTATTATGAAGTTTATTTCTATTACACATAAGGTTATTATCTCGTCTATTCGCATCTAATAATTCAGATAGCAAGTCATTTAACAATATTAACAAACCAATTCTCAGTAACATTAAAATATTACTTACCACTATATATATCGAACGTTCTACAGTCAATCATTCTTTAAAAAAAATTTCCAAAATTTTTTATGCACCTACAACATCCAGTGAACATAAACTTTTATTACAACTACACCAAATTTTTTCCAGTTTAAAACTACAAAATTGATAAAACTCTAAAAAATCACGGGGTACGAGTGCAAGTCGCCCTCCTATTGAGCGACTACACTACATGTCGCCCATCCATTGGGCGACTGCATTCTAGTCGCCCAATAGAACGGTGACTGCATGTACTCGCCTGAACGTAGGGCGACTACAATATAATCGCCTCCCGGTTGGGCGAAACGCGCGTAGGGGCAAGGAGGCGAAGCCGCCGTTGCGCTACCTTTAGAAAACTGTGCCCGGGGAGGGAGAGCGGGCGCGAGCGGCGTAGGCCGAGGGCGCTACGTGCGCAGAGGCAGGGAGGCGAAGCCGCCGTTCCCCTACCTTGAAAGGGTGATGCACTCTCTGGTGCAGCGTGCGCGAAGGTGCGATGTCCAGGTGTTGCGTCGCTAAAGCGAGGCACTCCCTGCTATCTTGGCCATTGCACAATTTTTATACTCTGTAGAGTGCGTGAGTATCATCCGCGTCTTATTTATACTCCGTGGGGTGCGCCTAGGGACAACATCCATGCGTGCGCGGGATCCACGTCTTGTTTATACTCAGTAGATTGCACAGGGACAACATTCGCGTCTTATTTATACTCCGGAGAGTACGCATAGGGACAACATCCATGCATGTGCGGGATCCGCGTCTTGTTTATACTCAGTAGAGTGCGCAGGGACAATATCCGCGTCTTTTTTATACTCTGTAAAGTGCGTGGGAACATCCATGTCTTATTTATACTCTGGAGAGTACGCATAGGGACAACATCCATGCGTGCGCGGGATCCGTGTCTTGTTTATACTCAGTAAAATGCGCAGAGACAATATCCGCGTCTTATTTATGCTCCGTAGAGTGCGTGGGAACAACATCCACGTCTTATTTATACTCCGGAGAATACGGATAGGGACAACATCCATACGTGCGCGGGATCCGTGTCTTGTTTATACTCAGTAGAGTGCGTAGAGACAATATCCGCGTCTTATTTACACTCCGTAGAGTGCGTGGGAACAACATCCACGTCTTATTTATACTCCGGAGAGTACGCATAGGGACAACATCCATGCGTGCGCGGGATCCGTGTCTTTTTATACTCAGTAGAGTGCGCAGGGACAACATCCGCGTCTTACTTACATTCCGTAGGGTGCCGCAGTGCACGCGGAGGCGTGCCTCGCGCGTCGATGAGCTACTCTGTAGAGTGCGTGCGGAGGCGGACCTCGACGCTCCATCTTATTTATACTCCGTAGAGTGCTGCAGTGCACGCGGAGGCGTGCCTCCGCGCGCCGTATTTATACTCTGTAGAGTGCGATTTAAATCAAAAGGAGGACCAAATCAGCGGCTGAAAGAAATGGTCGAAGACTTGCGACAACAAAACGCTCCAGAATGCAGTACCGAAAAAACATTTGATACTACGGTAGCCTAGAACAGTCCAAAACCGGAGAAGCAAACACGGTCACATTAAATGCTTTTACAATGGTACTGTAGCCGCAATAAATGATATGATGAACAGCCGTTTATTTATTGCCATGCACTCAAGAAACGTAGCGGAAATTATTAAAGCCTTGCACGTAATCACATGCAGTACGTACCTGGCGGGACGGTGATGACGTGGGGTAGACTCCGCATGTGCGGAGACCCTGGCTACGCGAAGCTAGCGGAGGCCTCATCGTGAGATACGGGGCCGACGCCTTGAGCCAACTGCCCTGGTTACGGCCGCCTGGCATGATGGATGGATTGACGTGCTCGTCGACGATCTCATCGCAGACCTCGCGGAGGTGGGCGAGGTAGCTCTTGAGCCTGCGGCGGAGTCGCGTGATGGTGCTGGCGACGGGCTCGAGCTCTGGAAAGAAGTCGCCGATGGTGAAACCGGCGAAGAGGTCCTAGGCCTTGGCGAGCACCGCGCCGAGCTTGTCGTGTCGTTGCCGGGTTAAGGAGGCATTCGCTGAGGTCGACGGGGGTCCCAGGAGAGGTGTTCTTGGGGAGGTGCGCCAGGTAGCGGCGGGGTTCCTTGACCTGGGCGCGTCGAGAAGAGCTCGGAGCTGGCGGCGGCTCGGCGAATGCTCACGTCAACGAAGGCCGGGCGGGGTCCGAGCGCTTCGTCGCGGAGGCACGGTGCGGAGCCGAGCGCACGGAGGCGAGGTCCTGAGGCGCGGAGGTCGAGCGGAGTACCGGGTGACCTCGTTGGAGCCGACTCATGTGCAGTGCGGAAGCCGTAGCCGCCGAGGCGGAGGCCAGCGGAGATCTGGCGTGGATGCCGAGTGCACGGAGGCGAAGTCCTGAGGTGCGGGGGCCGAGCGGAGTACCGGGCGACATCGTCGGAGCCGACTCCTGATGTGCACCGCGGAAGCGTAGCCGCCGAGGCGGAGGCCAGCGGACATCTGGCGTGGACGCTGAGCGCACGGAGGCGAAGTCCTGAGGCGCGGAGGCCGAGCGGAGTACCGGGCGACCTCGTCGGAGCCGACTCATGTACAACGCGGAAGCCGTAGCCGCCGAGGCGGAGGCCAACGGAGATCTGGCGTGGACGCCGAGCGCACGGAGGCGAAGTCCTGAGGCGCGGAGGCCGAGCGGAGTACCGGGCGACCTCGTTGGAGATGACTCATGTGCAGCGCGGAAGCCTTAGCAGCCAAGGCGGAGGCCAGCGGAGATATTGCGTCGATGCCGAGCGCACGGAGGCGAAGTCCTGAGGCGCGGAGGCCGAGCGGAGATCTGGCGTGGACGCCGAGCGCACGGAGGCGAAGTCCTGAGGCGTGGAGGCCGAGCGGAGTACCGGGCGACGTCGTCGGAGCCGACTCCTCATGTGCCGCGCGGAAGCCGTAGCCGCTGAGGCGGAGGCCAATGCTGCTCAGGCAATGAAGTGGAGCGCTTGGAAGTTCTTTCCTGCATGAAGCAGCCGACAAATACAAATGCTTTGCACATATACTTAATGTTCTTTCTTGCATGAAGACAAGCAGTGGATTGACGTTTCATGCATGCACGTATAGCTCATGCGTGCATGGGTGGAGTTCGTGCATGCACGGACGTCCCATCACAGTCGGAGACTTCGGCGCAAGGCTCGAGAGGCTGAAGCGGAGGCTTGGAGTCGCTCGACGGCGAGGGATCGCGCTCGGAGGCTGCGACGTGGATGCCGGTGGCACGGAGACCCCGATGTTGCGCTTTGCTACTCAAGCAGTACTCAGCAATACTAGTGAAAATCAGCTTTGAGGAAACATGCATCAGATGCGCAGACTCACAGTTATCCTGCAACATGGGTTTTCGAGTAGCACTCACGATGGTGGATTTTGTATCCATCAGATCCGCATGGAGGCTTACATGCAGAATCGATGGATCTATCAGATCCGCATGGAGACTTGCATGCAAGATCGATGGATCTATCAAATCCACAAGGGGACATACTTGCAAGATCGATGGATCTATTAGATCCGTATGAGGACATACGCGCAACAATAACAGATGAGCGAGTTGAATTATTCAGAGATGCTCTACCTTTCTTACCTTTGGCGGCGCGACTTCTTGCCCAGTGCCCACGGACGGCGCCATCTGTCGTGGCTACTGGCCAGACAGTAAAGAAGGGGACTAGTAGAAGGAGAAGAGGAGATCCAGATCTATGGGGGAGCTGGTAAGAATGAGAGGATGCCCCTCCTGGGGGTTTATATATATGAGTAGGGTAGAATGAGAAATCTCCACTTTACCCCTTAATACTTACAAAAGATGATGGTACATTGATATATTCCTCTACACTATCGGCCTATTACATATTAGGCCAGTTATAAGGCCCAGTCACAAGGGGTTGGGTCACCCCCACAACGCCAACTCTTGTGGAATACCTTATATATCGTGCCGTGTTGCCAACTCCTGTTTGGTACCGTTTCTTTCTGAACAAGGAATATGGGAGCCTGTTCTCATCTTTAACCACTGGGCTATACCTGACTTTCAAGTTGACTTCAGTAGTTGAGAAGGTAGTATTGCTTACTGCATTTCACATGCAAATTCAGTGAGTTGAAAGCATAAAACAATGTCTGGTACATGTGTATTATCTTCTAATTTTTTGGCCTCGTGTCTTCCAGGTTCAATCATTCTTAGCTGCAGTGAAAGCATTGTCTCGTAAAGATGTGCTCGTAAAGATGTGCATTATGGGTCTTATGCAACAGCAGAACAGGTGAGAATTCCTTTGTTGGCAATTGTCTGAGCTACAAATGCAATATGGTGTAAATTTTCACGAAGCATTCATAATACATTAATACTACACTAGGATAATGTCAGTCCTAGCCAATGCTAAATGGGAAGGGCAAAAGTGACATTTCATAGAGAGAGTAACGGCCATGCCCTCTTAAATAGTCAAGCCAGCATAAACTAAGCAAAGCCCTATTCTCATCTCTCCTCCCCAACCGAGAACTCACCTAGAGAGCAAAACTTTCTCATTAGAGCTAGCACTACAGAGTAGCTACCTCAATCTCTTCCCCTCCACTAAACCAGCTAGAGCAACACAAAGAGAGTGAGGAAGAGGGAACCGGAGAGAGGAGCCAGCCACAAGAGAGTAAGGAGAAGGGCTAGAAGATAGGCGCCCCATGGAGCCGGCGATGGCCGTGGCGTGAGGACGACAACGACGGAGCAAGGACGACAACAACTATGACCATCGAACCCACGCCAAGCCAACCATTGAGTACGTCCACCATCCCTCCACAACCCCAAGCGCAGCACAATAGCATGCAAAAGGTAGATGAAGAGCATATAGAGATAGGGGCAAACCGTCCTGGTAGTGGGGGCGGGCTGTCGGCTGCAAGCCGTGGCCGGCGAGCTCAAGCCCGTAGGGAGTGGCCGAGGCCTGGGGACGAAGGCTGGAGCCGGAGGCCGAGGGGAGAACCCATCGACGGCGCGCGGTGCTGGGGGGCCTACGGCGTGTGGGCCGAGCCTGCGTGCCCACGGCCCCAGGACGGTGAGAACGCCTGAGTGAAGCAAGTGAGCGGTAGGCCGGCGTCGCACCGATGGACTGAGAGAGAACAGAGATGGAGGCGACCGACGGCCGGAGAGCCGCCAGATCCAACCGTAGGTGGCCGGATCTGAGGAAGGCGTCGTCGGATGTGTGAGCGGGGAGGCGTGAGGAGGGAGGCGGTGTTGTAGGGGAAAGGCGGAGGAGCCGGTCGGCGGCGGCGCGGCGGCGAGGAAGGGCCGGCGCACTCGAGCGCATCGTGCACCAGCCGCCGCCTGGAGGAGCGCTCGCGCGCGAGAGAGAGGGAGATGGCGAAATGAATGAGGCCGGTTCGGCCGAAACGGGTAAAGGGAAGGAAAAGAAAAGAGAAAGAGAAAGAAAGGAGAAGAAGAGGAGGAAATAAAAGGAAGGGAAAAAAGGGAAGAAGAAAAGAAGAGAAGAGGAGAAAAAGAAAAGTACCTGCGCGACGGGTCCTTAACCCGTGCGTTTTATGCCAAAGTTGAGTTATGCGCCTAGAGTTAACGTTGTTCGTTTAACCTCTGGTATCGTTATGATGCGTTAAGTCGGATTAATTGCTTGTTTAGGTGGAGGTCCTGAGTCCACGCTATCCGCACGTCGCTTCGCTCCGCTTGGCTAACAGGCAAGTGCATGGTAGAGCGGTTGATCGTAGAGTTTATGAAATATGCGATGTTGACATGATATGATGATGTTTATATGGAATTGCAATGTTTACATGACATAATGATGTTTATCTAATGATGACAATGGAAATAGAACGGGGTGAGCAGCGATGCCACCCTACCAATGATAATACTGATAAGAATGATAATGACAATGACTGTAAGACCCCAGATTTTACATCCGGAATCCTCTGTGAATTATTGCACTATTCCCTGGATCAGTAGATAATACTCACAGATACAGAAAATGAATATCAAAAATATATCATGCGAAATCATAAATAAAATAGTAAACTTACACATGGGCCGGTTAGGCCGAAATCATTAAATAGCAGCAGCGGAAGAATGAAGCACACAGGGGGGACCCTCAGGACGTGCCCACAGGCAGCCAACTGGAGGTTCGCGACCTAGCCCTTGACATCTTCATTTTCTTTGCCATCATGACCAATGATGTGGCTAAGGCGAAGTAATCTGATTCTTGATTCTGGATTTGTTGTGAGAGCGAGAGTGAGCACACTAACCACCGTGCTCCACGAGCCAATACACAAAATGCAATTATATAGTATGTATGGCTTATCAAAGGGAAGGCTCGGGTATTTGCCAGAAATTTACTTTTGGTAGCATTATCATTACTAAAATCATAGTGTTACAGTTGCTACCTAGGACTCCACACGGCGATTGTCATAATTGACTAAGTGCACCAATGATACATTTTCTTTACTGATTGCTGTCTAAGACTCCAAACAGCAGGTGACATGCTTCATTTAATCAACCGAATATACACTTCCTATGTTGATTGCTGTCTACAACTCCGAACAGCGAGTGACATCATTTAATTAATCCACCGATACCTTTTGTATTCCGAATTCTTAGTAATCCAATATTGTAATCACTAATCACCAATTCTTCACTTCTGAATTCTAATGATTCTCTAACATGATTACTTTTTTAAGCCACCGAAATCATTTGTATCAGAATATTCTAACAATTCAATCCTTTCTATTAATGACCCAAATCCGTAATTTACTCTTCCCATAATTAATCCTTACTTTCCATCATCTATCTCACAAATTCATCGGTATTCCTCCACCAAAAAATATCATTAATCAAGTTTATACTCCAATTATCATATCTCCAAATTTCCACAAATTCAATTCATCCATCTAGATCAAATCCTATTAATCCCATTAATTTCAGCAATTACCTTTACACTCTTCTAATTCTCCAAAATCATTTAAATCATCTATCTAGCCTATTTATTCATTTGGACTCCAATTTATTTCTCCTAGACTCTTTTCTATCCTTCCCTTATTTATAATCGACATGAATCCACCAAGCATTGTTATGTATTTACCACAACAATCTTCTTTTCTTACGACCCTATTTATTCTTCCTGGCGTTTTATTTTAGGAGAAGTACTGCCATTATTTGCTTTTGAAATATAATATATAGAAACTTCCTGAGACTTAGCCATTTGAACCAAAAACATAATGTGTGAAAGAATGCAATAGTAATAGCGATCCAGATTCCGTCCACCGTTTCATAGTCTCTGCACCATATGCTTAACCTTTCAGCGTTATAACCGCTTATCTTATCACTAGGGCGACACCTAGGGCAACACAAATAAGGGCCTTTCTCTGCCCTCTACTTTTTCATTTCCACCCACAAAGTTTTTGAAATAGAACTATATCTGGTTAAATTCCCATGTCCGCCCTTGACCGTGGGCACGACTATTCGAATAGTTTTCACTCTGTAGAGTTTGTACACTTTACCCACAAGAGATAAATCTGCTCGTTGCCCCACATGATTCCTTAGCCATGCGGTTGAGTAGACTATCACAGGACTGTTACAATGCATAATCCCACTTGTGGTTACGCCCGCTAAGGTCTATCTTCTGTAGGATGCGACCATCCCTCGAGAAGGGTCCCTCGTGAGCCATCACGGGCAAAGGCGGGGATGAGACCATCCATCCCTTTGCTCGTGTTCACACCTTCACGTAACCACACTAGAACTATGCAAATTAGTTAGTCCTGCCTACATTTTGCCAGCATGTGGTTGTACTGTTGTACCTTGGGAGGCCATCACAAGATTCGGTCCTCAGGGATTATCTGGGCGGTTCTGCCACTAACCCCCTTTGTGCTTCCACTGCAGCACTCACACACTCACACCCTCGAACCATCCACCCAGATATTTAAGCAAGTAGGGTTTTTGGGAACGTAAAATAATCATACCAACATATACCAGTCATCATCACAATGACTGCCCAACTAAATTCTCTCATGTTTAAAAGTGATGCTTGGACGTTTCCACGCCCATGAATATCTAAGCAGTACTAAGCATGTTACTATCATAATTTTGCAAGGGTGACAAACAACACATAATCAAGTATTCAAAAAGGGGTGTAATATTAATTCAGGTAAACATGGGCATATAACTAGGATCTGAAATTAAACATGTATTTGTATATAAAGTAATAGCATGCAATTTGATAAATTAAACAAAAGTAATTTGAAGAAAATGTAGGTTCAACATGATCAAAGTATTGACTCGCCTTGCGCGGTTTACCGCGGTCTTGAGCTCACTCAACGCTTTCTCATTTGAAGGTCCTGAGCTTCTGGTCTTTATCTTCACCTCGATCCTGGCCTCGCTTGTCCCACTGATTCTTCGAAGCTCCCGTTTCTAATTACGCGATAAACGACTGAATGCAAATAAAAGCAAATAACTCAAAAGATCCAAAATAAATCCAAATAAACTCAATTTAGTTTTATTATGAGTTAATGGGTGATTCGGGTGGTTGGAAACAAGGTTGGTGGTAGAATATGACGACTCGGTCTTTTTATTAATAATCTCTTTTATTATTCTTGTATTTATTTAGAAAGTTTCATGAGTTAGGTTGGACTTGTGATTTGGTGTACGAGGTTGGGGAGCATTATTTCGTTGAGCGTTACATTCAGGACATATGTTATATTTATGCAATGTATACAACTTTTTATTTACCGAATTAATATTTTAGTCTTTTTGGATAGTTATTCAAACCATATTAATTAACCATATATGATCTAATCGAAATATAAATGTTAGATATCCCCATTTATATCTTGGTTAAATTTTATTAGCTTCTCTAAATTATTTTCTAAATTCAAATGAGCTTCAAAAAATCATAATTTTGGTTCCATCAGACAGATCTTGAATTTACATGAATTTAGAAATTGGTTTCATTTAATTTGGAGTTAAAATGAATAAGTTATGCCCATTTTAAGACTTTCGGTCTGGTAAAATACCGAAATTAATAAAACCTGACAGGTGGGGCCCACTGTCAGTGAGAGAGAAAAATAGGGAAAAGGTACAGAAAAAGGAAGAGAGGTGTTTGGATGTTCTGATTTTTTTTGGAGTTTTGCTTGCTATCCAAAATTTAAATTTTTATTTGAGCTTTGTATTTAACTTTGGATTTTTAATTCAAGTCTTGGTTCAATTATCTTGATACAAAATATAATAGTCCTTTATTTTTGATTTTATTTAATCCTTGCTATAAATTGTATATATAAATTTTTGAATGTCCAAACTTGGGTTTTGTATACTAATTAATTTAAAAGAGGGGATTTTTGACTCAACCATCTCGAGAGATGTTTTATTATTCCCTTTGGTTTTATTTTATTAATCTTGAATTTGAGTTCGAAATGATATCTTATATTTTAATTCAACTTCTCCCTCCTTATGATGGATCATCTTTTCAGATTCGAGTTTCAAATTTAAATTTTCTATTATTTGCATATTTCCTTGTATGGCTTGTTAGTATTGTTTTTATTTTTCATAGATGTCCCATTATTGGAATCTCAACCAAAATTCAAAGAAACACCATCAAAATCCAAATTCTAATAAAATATATTGCAAAATAATCTAGAGCTTTGAATTTTCAAACTTAAAATTTTCAGGATACTACAAATCTGCCCCCCCCCCCCTTAAATGAATCTCGACCCCGAGATTCCGGAAGAATAGAAAGAAAGGAGGCGGGGTTATATTGGCTAGCAATGGGCTTTTGGGTGTTGATTGAAGTATAGTTCTTTCGCTTTACCGCGAGGTGAAAGTCTGCCACTAACCCCCTTTGTGCTTCCAGTGCACCACTCACACACTCACACCCTCGAACCATCCGCCCAGATATTTAAGCAAGTAGGGTTTTTGGGAACGTAAAATAATCATACCAACATATACCAGTCATCATCACAATGACTGCCCAATCAAGTTCTCTCATTTTAAAAGTGATGCTTGGGCGTTTCCACGCCCACGAATATCTAAGCAGTACTAAGTATGTCATATAATTACGGACTTATTTTCGAAAGGTTACTATCATAATTTTGCATGGGTGACAAAGAACATATAATCAAGTATTCAAAAAGGGGTGTAATATTAATTCAGGTAAACATGGGCATATAACTAGGATCTGAAATTAAACATGTATTTGTATATAAAGTAATAGCGTGCAATTTGGTAATTTAAACAAAAGTAATTTGCAGAAAATGTAGGTTCAACATGATCAAAATATTGACTCGCCTTGCGCGGTTTACCGTGGTCTTGAGCTCACTCAACGCTTTCTCATTCGAAGGTCCTGAGCTTCTGGTCTTTATCTTCACCTCGATCCTGGCCTCGCTTGTCCCACTGATTCTTCGAAGCTCCCATTTCTAATTACGCGATAAACGACTGAATGCAAATAAAAGCAAATAACTCAAAAGATCCAAAATAAATTCAAATAAACTCAATTTAGTTTTATTATGAGTTAATGGGTGATTCGGGTGGTTGGAAACAAGGTTGGTGGTAGAATATGACGACTCGGTATTTTTATTAATAATCTCTTTTATTATTCTTGTATTTATTTAGGAAGTTTCATGAGTTAGGTTGGACTTGTGATTTGGTGTACGAGGTTGGGGAGCATTATTTCGTTGAGCGTTACATTCAGGTCTTTTTAATTCAAGTCCAAACTTGGGTTTTGTATACTAATTAATTTAAAAGAGGGGATTTTTGACTCAACCATCTGGAGAGATGTTTTATTATTCCCTTTGGTTTTATTTTATTAATCTTGAATTTGAGTTCAAAATGAGATCTTATATTTTAATTCAATATCTCCCTCCTTATGATGGATCATCTTTTCAAATTTGAGTTTCAAATTTAAATTTTCTATTATTTGCATATTTCCTTGTATGGTTTGTTAGTGTTGTTTTTATTTTTCACAGATGTCCCATTATTGGAATCTCAACCAAACTTCAAAGAAACACCATCAAAATTCAAATTCCAATAAAATATATTGCAAAATAATCTAGAGCTTTGTATTTTCAAACTTAAAATTTTCAGAATGTTACAATGACAACGACGATGGATATATGCATTCGCATCATGTGCACTCATGAAATGAGAACTGGGATCCGCCTCGGTGGATCCCGTAAGTCCTGCTTCGGTAGGGCTCCACGGGAGCAGAGAGACCCCCATGTCGATATGGGCGGGCCCAAGATTTTGAGTGAACATTGACAGGTGTTCACTCGGCAATATCGGTATATGCAATGAGATGGGCAAATGAGCATGTAGAGTAGTGTTGCATTGCACTACGGGTAAAACAATGTTGGAATATGTCAATGGAAGTATGAATCTGATAATGCATGTGGAATATGTTGTGGCTGGTAGAATGGTTACATGATTGGGCTGTGTTTATCATTCTGTTGTGTAATTGCTGAGTCTTTGGACTACCCTTGCTTTGTTGTTATTTTTTTGGTGACCATTGAGGACGACATGCACGGGCGGGAGTAGCACATGAATAATTTCACATACTTGCAGCACTTCACATATTAGATTTTGTTAGTATGTTTAACTCCACTAGTAAGTTAGAATAGTTGATTAAAAATAGTATGATGTAAGTGATCGCTGCTTTTGAATAAAGTAGAGGTTGCTTAAAATGATTAGCAGTTGTTTGAAACAAAATGGTACTATTATGCAGTGATGGTAGCACTCTAGGCTCAGACGATGGGTGGGGTGTTACAACCATATATCAAAATGTACTCTTGACAAAACAGTAAATACTACGAGGACCACAATGTTAACAGATGCCTTAATGTTTTTGTACAGTTTATTGCTTGCTGCTTTATGATTGCACCGAGCTAATCTGTTTCTTTGATCGCTTGTTATCCTCAAGCGTTGGTGTTTTTTCGATCTATTCGGCATTGTTGTCAAGTTTCTGACTTCATTCTTACTACTATTTTTGTTTCTAGTACATGTTAAAGGTAGCATGTAAAGGTAGAATGTTAGTCACAATATGTTGATCGATGGTTCTGATTTTCTCTAAGAAATCAATATGTTCAGCTCGTGTGCGGCCATTTTGATTTTGTGTGGTTCACCAAAAAAAAAAAGGTTTCACTGAAAGTTCCATGCTGGGCCCTGTCTAACCCTCTCCTACCTGGGACGGAAAAGAAAAGTTTTTGTGGCCTTTCCTTAGCGCCTCCCTTCGAAGTTGCTATAAATGCCACCGTGGTTCATTCCCTTATTTAGGATCAGAAATGGTAAAGGATAATTTGTTTTATTTGATATTTGTATATGAGAAAACGTGAATGTGATAAGTAAAATTCGTATTTAAGAATATTTGTATTCGTATTTGAGAATGTTCGTATTTATATTCGAGAATGTTCGTATTTGTATTCGAGAATATTTATATTCGTATTTGAGACTAATCGATTTGTATTCGATCCGTTTTCATGCCTGACGACCTCTCTGAGGATGACTGTAGGGAGCAATTTTTTGATGAATCAAGGTTCACAGATAAGAAGTGAAAATTACTTTGTATAATTTTTAACTCTATACGCTACATTGTTAGCTCGTGTAGATGTGTAGTCATGTTATATAAATTTGTTCTACCAAGATTTGTTACAAAAGTTTTAGGATATTCGAATTCGACCGAATTAAGTACATATTTGATTCGAATTTATACTTGTTACGACATTCGATTTGTATTTAAAAATATTCATATTCGTATCTATATTCGTTTTAAAAATATAAATTCGTACTCATATCTAAAACTAATCAATTTTTATTCGACCCTTTTCTATCCCTACCCTAAAAATGCCTGCCCCGTCACATTATCACCAAGCACGACTGCACGAGCGGAGACAGAGGAAGTTCATGAAAAAAAAGGTTTGGTACCACACCGCTGCATCTGTGCTTAAACTCGTCTGATCACTCTGCTCGCCAGGCTGGGGCTCGGCAAGGCAAATCCGCAACCAAGAAACTGTTAGGGTCATCTCACGCGGCAAGACTTGCTGCATTGCTTGCTTTAGGGTCACCTCACGCGGCAAGACCACACTTGTATTGGTTGCTTGCTTGGACATTTCATAACTTCGTTCTCTAGGTACAATAGTGCAGCCGTACATGCTTTGTATGCGTGACACGCTATCACAAGTGCACGACCCACATCTCCGACACGTACGATATGCAACGTACAGAATTAGACAAGTCCATTTGCTTGTGGGTAGGGGTGCAAAGGAAGCGGATATTTTCTGATCAATCGTCCGTCCGTTTTAATTCAGATATAATTCGGAGCATATTCTTACATATTCGAAGTTTTTGTCGGATACGGATACAGATTCGAATATTTTTTGTTGGATATGGATTCGAAAAATACATTATCCGGATATTTTTTCATAGTATTATCCGGTAACTATTCGGATAACACTAACGGCCCAATCGGCCCAATCCATCCGACTGACCGAGCGACGCGCCACAACCCACTTAACGCCACGGTTAACCCTAGCGATCGAGTAGCGACCACAACCAGCGGCAGCGAGCGCCGAGCGAAGCAGCGAGCGGGAGCGGCGGCTACGGAGTTCAGATCGAGATCTCGGCTTCATCTTCGTCTACTCCTCCTCCGCCCTTCGCCGCCTTCGGTCCTCCTCCCACAGTCCCCCTCCCGCACCGCCGTCCGCCCGTCTCCTCCCCCACAGATCTGCGTTGGCCACCTTTCTGCCCCCGCAGACCAGCACCGCAGCCGCCTGCCTCTTCGTCCCCACAGACTGACGCCGCCGCCCGTCCGCCTCTCCTCCCCCACAAACCGGAGCCGCTCTCGCCCGCCCACCCCTCTGCACCAAAGACCGCTGCCTCCACGGAACGTCGCCGCCATCGGCTCCCGCCTCTCCTCTGGAGTTCCGACGGCATCGACACCACTGTAGTCGCCTCCCACCTGGCCGCCTCTCCTTCGGTCCTCCCCCACCTTACAGAACGCCATCGTCGTCGCCTCCCGGCTCCCGTAAGCTCTTACCTAATCTTCTTTCTTGGGATGATATTAGACATTTGATTTTTATCCGTCAATGTTGGTGACAGACTGTTAAAAAAATACTGGAAAAGGCTAAATGGCTGATTAATAGCTCCACTGGAAGCAAATCAAGCAATCCACGTACTGAAGAGTGAAGACTAAATCTTGAACTTTCAATCTGGCTAGAATAACATGACTTATTCTCTTAGTCTAGAGCTTGATCTTTCTGCTGGAATAATAATCAATCTGGCTGGCATTGCCAAGCCTTTGTTGTAACTTGTAGCCTCATGGGCTTATTGCTGCTTTTGGAGTGCTTGTATTCGAATTCAATTTAACAGGGCCACTTCAAAATTCATGTTGAACTATGATACTCTTTGCAGTAATTTTGTGCCATTAATTGCTGTGGAGTTCATTGCTGTTTTGTTCAATCCACTGCAAAATGAGTAAAGGTTGCATGCTGTCCTCAATCCTGTCAGTTGTAAAGGTTTTAGATGTTGGATGGTCCAATGACAACGAGTGCAAAATGCTTTATTAGTAAGCAATTAAGCATTTGATTCTATGAAGGAACATTTGATTCTATGACGGTCCTCAATACAGCCAGACATTCTCTGAAAAGGAACATTTTGCACTCATTTGATCAATATTAATAAGGAACATTTTGCTCTTCCAGATATTTTAGTACTAATTTACTAAAGGTGTAAAGGTTGCATGTTGTCCTCAATCCTGTGACAATTGTGAATGACAATTGTGGGAATATCTTTATTTAGACATTCGAGTTATAGTATTTCTAGTGTAATCGTGTTCTAGTCATGGCTAAGAGCTTACATGTCCAACATGTGGTCATTTATTCATTTGCATAACGCCTCACCTAGTCACCTTCATTCAATTAAAAACTAATCTTCTTCTGATTTGGTTGTAGGATATTGATAATTTGAGATGGCTGCTGCAAGTGGAAGTGCGAGCATTTGTGCAAGCACAGGAGCATCCCCTGCTGGCACTTCCACAACAGTTGGTACGGGTCACTTGGCACCAACACCACCGCCACCGAATGCCCATGCATTGACAACCACAGCCATGGGAGATGAAGAACATGTGGTTGTTGATGTGGATGAAGCGACTTGCACCGGAGAAATTGAGCCTGCTGAGAACAAGCAGAAGATGTGCACCTCGAAAGTTTGGAACCACTTTATTAAATATACAGTGACTGTTGACACACCAAAGGGTGAAAAGGAGAAACAACTTTGGGCACAGTGCAATAATTGTCCTCATAAAACTATATGAGACCTCAAGGGGCATGAAGGCCTTGTGGAATCATTTGCTAAAGCATGCCGTAAAGCAAGGCCAGCAACAACTCCAATATGAGAAGGGTGAAGATAGTGCAAATGTTCAGATATTCAGGTATGATGCTGAAGCTAGCCTCAGGGAGTTCTATATGGCAATAGTTATGCACGAATATCCATTTTGTATGGTAGAGCATGAGTACTTCATTGATTTCATCAAGTCTCTACGTTCTGGTTTTTCATTCAAGTCTCGCACAACCACTAGAAAAGAGGTATTAGAAATATTTGGAGATGAAAAGAAAAGATTATATGATCAACTAAAACCTCTTTCTTGTCGGCTTTCTGCAACTATGGACATGTAGACATCTAATCAAAATAAAGGTTATATGTGCATCACTATGCATTGGATTGATGATAATTGGCAAATGCAAAAAAGAATAATTAAATTTATTCATGTCAAAGGGAATCATACAAGAAGTAATCTAGCAACTAAGTTTATCAAGGGTGTCATATCTTGGAATATTAAGAAGTTATTTGCTCTCACTCTAGACAATGCATTATCTAATGATAAATGTGTTAGAGAAGTTATGATAGAGCTGCATAAGCGTTCTCCCTTGATTTGTGATGGTGCCTTTTTTTCATGTGAGATGTTTATGTCACATACTAAACCTTGTTGCCCAAGATGGTTTGAAAGTAATTGCATCTTCAGTCTAAAATATTAGAGCTACTATTGTTATTGTGAAGAATTCTCCATTACAATGGGAGGAATTTCAAAAGTGTGCAATAGAATGTGATTTAGATAATACATCTGGCCTTCCATTGGATATGCCTACAAGGTGGAACTCAACATATGAAATGTTGTCACAAGCTATTTATAACTGTTACTGCTTCTCTAGTTTGATGGTTATTTACTTCCAATAACATATTGACAAGACAGTGAGTAGAACCGAACTATACAAGTATTAATTTTGGGTTTCTATTCTTCATTTAATAATTTTGGGTTCCAATTGATATTTTATTGTAGGACGAGATAATGACCGAGGTTGAGCTCCACTGAAAAATGGTTAGAGATGGCTTGCTGGCTCGTTGTTGGCTTTTTGCTAGACAAGATCTACGTTGTAGACTTATCATATGACGTAAATGTAATGAATTTAAATGAACTAGTGATGTACTAGACTACTTGACTATGAGCAATTCGTACTTTTGAACTATGTTGCATGTAGCTAGTTAGCTACTAGCCTTCTATTTGTTTAACTAGCCTCTACAATTTACTTGCTAGTTGCTACTTTGCTAGTTAGAATTTACTAGTTGCTTAATTTGTCTGTCATCATGTAAAATTTGCTTCCGCACATTATCCGACTAAATATTCGTAACTGAGACTAACCATATCCGGAGTGGCATATATTCGATCCATATTCCTGAGAATATCCACATTCGTATTCGTATCTGACACTATCCGTATCCGACTCGGACAAAAAAAATATGAAAAAGGATACGGAATGAGTAATATCCGTCCGTATCCGATCCGTTTGCATTCCTACTTGTAGGACAGCATCAAGTGTAAAACTGAAGCAGACAGATGAAGCAAATAGCGTGCGCAGTTTGACAGTACCAAATCGATGGTGAAGATATCACGTAAGTTACACAGATCATACAAACATCTCAACCATGGACACGATTCTCCGCACATTTGCCAGGCCGCAGACTCACTAGCAACAACACACAGGCACAACGTACGGCGCAACTTTGATTACATGCACAATGCCGTATGAATTGTATCACACCACTGACCACCTTTACTCTTCTGCAATGGCTCGTGGTACCGGGCTTGATCTACTGCTTGGAGATGAAGCCCGCGAAAGTGACTTTGGAGACGCTGGCACGATCGGACAAGATTCTGGTACAACGACGGATGTGGAGGGAGGAGATGAGCTGGCAGGCTTTGGTGTAGCTGGAGTTGCTGGGCGACCGAGGCCTGACCCAGTGCGAGAAGGTGCTGGTGGCAATACTTGTGTAGGGTAGACCTCGGTGACCTCTTCAATGCCTTCATCCACATATATGACATCCTGCATAGTAAGTTGGTGGTATTCCACAATTTCTCGTAGGAATCTGTTTTCTCGAGCATATACTGAGTTCTCATGTGCGAGCCGCGCCTTCTCAGCTAACAGTGTCTCTAATTGGAGGCGGATCTGCAAAAGAAATAGAAAAGATATATTATTAAGCACAGTGGCAGGTCCACCTTGGAGCCTGTCGAGTCGGTAAGTCCCACAAGTTTCTGGGTTTCTTTCATAAAATATATTGATATAGCTAAAGATTTGACCAAAAAAAAAACAAGGAACAAACCCCACAAGTTCGTGTAAATGTAACTAGACACCACAAGGTCATAATTCTTGATGCACTTTTGGTTAGACTCACAAAGTCATGCCATGACTCTGTCCACTTCTTATGTTGAGTATTGTTTGTTAGAACCCAAAATAAATTTCATAATACAAAATTTGCTCAAGCTCCAAAACCATGTTGGGTTTTGCAGTAAACCTTATTTGGCTAGGAACCCTAAAAACCAGGCAGAGAATTGCACCAGCTGCCTTCCAGGAACAGTTCCAACGTAAGTTTAGTTATGCATGACACTAAATAGTAACTCATGACGTCAAATGAACCTGCACCTAGTCCTGACAATAATAATCTCCTAATAATAACATTCCTTAAGCGTGGGAGGATTGGAGCTCTCCCAGCCCGTCCATGTCGTGTGTTTTGCAGAAAACCCCTCTGGGTTTCCCGAAATCGCCATGAAGCCCCCTGGCTTAACGACGCTTGACCGCTCCATCCGATCACGCCGACGCCCAGATCCGGCCACCCACTTGTGCATCACAGGTGCCCGGCCACCCACTTGTGCATCACAAGCGCCCGGCCACCCACTTGTGCTTCACGCAACCCATGACCTAGCCCCTCTCATTCCCCTCCCAGAGCCCACTGCTTCAGCACCGTGCCTTCACTTGTGCCCTTGCGTCACCATCACCACCGTCGCAGTCCCCGGCTCCCTCCTCTTGCGCTCTCTCGCCCAGCCCGCTACCACTACCACCGGCGCTCTGCTCAGCCCCGCAATCTTCCTACCCCCTTCCCTACCACCTCCTTGGGGTGAGGTCGTGCCCTCAAGGCGTCAGCAGCGCGGCTAACCCCTACGTGAGAGGAGGCGCTGACCTCGCACCGACCACAGCAGCCCTAAAGGAGATGATGCGGCGTGCTCCAGAGAACCCACTTCCAGGGCGACGCCATGGCAGGGGAAGCAGGAGAGGAACCAGGTTCTAGGGCAAGCCTTCAACGCGAGCTTCGTGCACTACGCATGGTACGTCACCATCAGCGAGGACAATGGCTATGCGCTCTCGTACTGGTTCTTCAAGGCCGCGCACGACCCGGCCTCCAAGCCCCTCGTGCTCTGGCTCAACGGAGAAGGGGATCAACGACCAGATCCGATGGCCGCGCCGCTTCTTCTGCGCCCACAGCAACAGTCGAACAAGCTTTTGCTGATCAGTCAATTGATTACGTTACATTAGTCAACCCAATAGAAAATTAGAAGAGAACAATTTGATTACTCCTCTTTGTACTTCGCTTCCTCTTCCTCTTTTCCTTCTTGTGAGGAGAAATTCGTAAGTTTTTGCTTGCTTTGTGCTATGAGTATAAGGAGTGGTTTGGGTGGTTGCTGCAGCGGCGGCGGAGGGGTCCACGAGGGGCGGTGCATCCAGCGATGGCGCGGATGTCGATCCTCTCATGCTTGCCGCCGTCCAAGACCGGCGCGTGCTCGACATCCGCCCACACCGTCCAGGTCGAACCCCTACCTCCCCCATCCATCTATCAGAATCTTGCTTCCCTACTTCCATCCATCAGAGCACTCGGTGACTATCTGTTTTGTACACGAGCTTGTACAATTACGTGTTCATATGTTGTTTCGATTTGGAAGCCAAGCAAGTATTTTGCAGGTTGTAAGTGTTAAGGGTTTATGTGTCTTTTCCTATTTTGGAGAGGCCATGTATTCCTATATATTGCCTCTTGAGCTATTGCAATAGATTCAGACTTCATACTAAACTTACATGATATCAGAGCCAAGGTTTTGAACCTAGCCTCCGCTCTGGCCGCCGCCGCAGCCACCGCCCCCAAGAGTGTGCTCCACAACCAGGGGCACCCACCTCTTCCGGCTGCTGCTCGACTCCACCACGCCGCTGCCCTGATGCACTCGTGCCAGCGCACCTATGCCGGGCCGTCTCTACTCCAGATCCTCACCGCCGCCACCCGCCGACAACTCATCACGCCCGCCTCCGCCAGATCCGGCTTCCTCCACGCCGCATCCGCTGCCTCCTGGCCACCGCCAACCCCAGATCTGGTCTCCGGGCTGGATCGAGCCCTCTCCGTCGTCGCTGTTGCCGTCTCCAGCCCTCTACGCCACCACCTCGGATTCGGCCGCCACTGTCCACGTCCTTGCGCGGATCCGGGCCTCTCCGCCTCGGCTCCCCCACGCGTGCGAGTCCGGTGCTAGGAGCAGGAGGAGGCCACAATCGCGGCGCTGGTGTCTAGTTCTCACGAGGGAGGAAAGAAGTGTCAGTGAGGAGGGTGAGTGTGTGGGAGAGTGGGGTTATTGGGCTGGGCAAGATGGATTGGTGGAACCTATTTATTATCATCTCTAGACGTTTGTTATTGTGCCTTAGGAAATAGGGCATTATTGTTGCCAAACGAGTGAAGACTTTTTGATTGCCCAGTACCAGAGGAATCAAGGAGCAGTGGTAGTTTTACTTTTGAGTCTTCTGTTGCGTCCATCCAAATCCATATCTATCTTTTAGTTCATCAAATCCGTGTGAGTGTGTCAGTCAGCCGACTGCTTTGCTAGCCACAATTCATTCTCTTGAATCGATTGTGGTCCTCTCCTTCCTTTTGTATAGCCGCAGCCGCCGCTCTTCTCCTTGAGTCGCTGCAGTTCGTAGAATTCTTTATGATGCCACTGCTTCTTTTTGAGCCACCGCCCCAAGCTTCTAAGGCCACTTCTTACGCTCACCTCCATTTGCCTTCTTGCACGCCTTCTTGGGCTTCATCTATGCCACTTTACTTCTATCTCTCTCTTCAGCTTGATTTGACAACTCTCTATATATCACTTTCCATATCCTCTTCATCGTGTTGCCGCGGTCGACTTTACTTTCGCTTACCTCTACTTTCCCAGCTCCTGCACTTTGTGCTTTCTAGGCAGTTGCACGATTCCAGATGGTTGGTACTCGACACAATTTTTCAAGAGCCGCTCACTATGACGATATCTTCAAGACTCCGACTTTGCATTTTCCCTATTTTAGTGTCAATCCTTCTAAATGCAATGTTATTGCATATGCCTTGCATTTGATGGGGGTGTTAAGGGTATATGTGCATGGTTATTAAGGCGTCGAGATATCGGTGATATCTCATCACCATATCGTTGTGGCGAGCCGGAGGTCCATGCCGTTCGGATGGCATGGAGGTGTGCAGGATCCGCTGTCACCGCAGCTGGATCCACCGTCGCCGCCGCCGGATCCACTGCCTCCGCCGTCATCGCATCTGATCTGCCGTCGCCGCAGCCGGATCCACCGTCACCGCCGCGGGATCCACTGCCTCCGCCAGATCGGGTCTCCTCCACGGCTCCGCCGGCTCCAGTCTCCGCCGTGGTGCTGCCTCTTGCTTCGCCGGGCGACAAGTATTCTCCGCCACGGCTGCCGCTTGGGGCGGTGGAGAGTGGCGGTGAGAAGAGGGAGCGGCCGTTGGCGAGCTAGCTTGGCCTCGCCGGTGCTGGAGGTGGAGATGGGGTAAGGAGAGAGGGAGAGGCAGGGGCGAAGGAATGCCAAGCGGGCGGCGGCTGGACATTAGTTATGAGGGGGTTTTCGATATTTTGCAATTTAGCCCTCTTATTTTTTTAAATTGCAATAAAATCCTTATCTCTTTATATTTCTTCTGTTTGGGACCTCCGGAAGTCCGATATTGTTGTGGCTACTTGTGTGTGTGGCGTCACCACACCATGCACCATAAGCGATATTGTTGTGTGAAGATGGTGAGTCGCCGTGCCTCGCCGCACCGCCTTAATAACCATGTATGTGTGTCTTTTCCTATTTTAGGGGTTGATCTAAGTATTCCTATATATTGCCTCTTGGGCTATTGCAATAGATTTAGACTTCATACTAAACTTACAGTAAAATCTCGGTTGCTAGGCCGAGAGCACGTAGTATGTCTTGGACTCAGGCGTGCGCCAGTTCTTCAGACGTGGGTTTTATCGTCTGATGAGGTTCAGGTTGGTCCCCTGTAAGGGTTCCCTTACTGTGATATGCATGTTGCGTTGCTTGTACACCGTTAGTGTGATTGTTGCCTGTTAAATAGTGTCACGGGAGTCATGTGATTGCTCAACAGGTAAGACTGCTTTCGTGGTGTATGACTCCATCTGGTCGGGTTGGATCTGGGAGTTGTAGTGTTAAAAAAAGTACTGTATATTGCTTTGTTTTCTAAGTAGTAAATAACAAGATGTTTTATTTCTCGATTTGATATGTATGCTCCGCTCACACTGATTTTCTTTTATTTAAGGGTATGCTGGCAACAAATCAGCAGGAGTTAAGTTCTGGGTGATGAAGGAAAATTATAAATTATCCTGCACCTGCGTCCGCATGTAGGAAGCATCAACACCAATATGTTTTGTAAGCTCATGCTTTACCGGATCTTTAGCAATGCTAATATCACCTGTACTGTCAGACAAAAGAGAAGTCGGTGTAGAAACAGAAATACCAAAATTCTTAAGTAACCACCGTAGCCAAGTAATCTCCGCAGTCAACAAAGCCATAGCTCGCAACTCAGCCTCAGCACTCGAACGAGAAACCGCACTGCTGTCTGCTTCTTAGTCTTCCAAGCAATGAAAGAACCATCAAGAAAAACGCAATAAGCAGAGAGAGACTGGCGATCAGAGGGATCACTAGCCCAGGTGGCATCAGAATATACCTGGAGCTGTAAAGAGCTAGAGCGAGGGAAAAGAGACGTTGAGAGATAGTTCCACGAAGATATTGTAGAACACGAAGAAGATGACTATAATGGAGCTGAGTGGGAGCAGAAACAAACTGACTCAAGATATGTACAGGGTACGAAATGTCAGGACGAGTGATACCAAGATAAACAAGGCTGCCAACAAGATGACGATAGCGAGTAGAATCAGCAAGGGGCTCACCATCAATGGGACGAAGATGAACATTAAGCTCCATGGGAGTCTCAGCTGTGCGTTGATCAGTAAGAGAGGCACGATCAAGAAGATCCTGAATATACTTTTCTTGGGACAGATAGAAACCCTCAGGAGTAGAAATAACCTCAATCCCAAAAAAGTAGCGAAGAGGACCCAGATCAGACATAAGAAACTGCTCATGAAGACGCTCATTGACAAAAGTGATATACTGAGAATCATCTCCAGTATTGATCATATCATCAACATACAAAAGGAGAAGCGTCTGACCACGAGATGAAGTGTGGATAAAAAGAGCAGGATCATGAGTACTGGCCAAGAAACCAGCTGTAGTGACAACAGAGAAACGATCAAACCAGGCAGAGGAGCTTGCTTGAGTCCATAGAGATATCGGCGAAGACGACAAACCATACCCTCAGAAACAGAATACCCAGGGGATGGCTACATGTAGACCTCACACAACTCGCCATTGAGAAAGGTATTCTTGACATCCAACTGAGATATAGACCACTGTCAAATAAAGGCCATAGCAAGAAGAGTGTGAACGGTGGTCCTATGAGCAACATGAGCAAAAATCTCATCATAGTCACGACCATGCTCCTGCTGAAAACCACGCGCTACAAGACGAGCCTTGTAACGCTCAAGAGAACCATCAGAGCGAGTCTTAACCTTATAGACCCACTTGCACGTGATAGGAGTAACACGCGCAGGAAGAGGAACAAGATCCCACGTGCCAGTACGCTCAAGGGCAGCGATCTCCGCCATCGCATGCTGCTACTCCTGATGAATGACAACATCACGATAAGAAGTTGATTCGACAAGAGCAGCGGCAGCAAAACCAAAACGCTCAGGAGGCCGAATCAACTGGCGATCACGAAGAGTATAACGGGAAGTGGCCGAAGGGGATGACCTGTCAGAAGGGGAGGGCATATCAGAAGGAGCCTCAACTCGCGGGCGACGAGTATAGTAGAGGATAAGAAGGAACAAGATCAGGAACAACCTCGGGAGAGGATGCCGGTGGTGAAGAAGGTGCTGACTAAGAAGGAGGCACCGAAGAGACCAAAGGCTGTGATGGAGTCGTCACTATATGACTGGAAGGAAAAGTCAGAAATCAAAGCGGCTCAACAACAGAAGCTGAAGTGGAGGAAGGAGAAGGACGAGGATAGAAAGGACGAGACTCATCAAAAGTAACATCCCGAGAAATCCGCATCCGTTGACCAACAGGATCCCAACAACGATATCCCTTGTGCTCAGCACTATAACCCAGAAAAACACTCAACTAAGGAGAAGGACGAGGATAGAAAGGACGAGACTCATCAAAAGTAACATCCCGAGAGATCCGCATCCGTCGACCAACAGGATCCCAACAACGATATCCCTTGTGCTCAGCACTATAACCCAGAAAAACACTCAACTGACTGAGCGGTCAGTTTGGTGCGCTCACGAGGTGCAAGAAGAACATAGCACACACACCCAAAGAGGCGAAGACTTGAATAATCAGGAGTCTGGCCGCAGAGACGCTCAACTACGATCCCACCCTGAAGAGCAGAGGAGGGCTGAATGTTGATCAATAAGATGGCAGTAGAAACAACCTCAGCCCAGAAATGTGGTGGAACAGCAGAAGCAATCATGAGAGCACGAGCTGTCTCAAGATGACGATGCTTGCGTTCAGCCACACCATTTTGAGCATAAGCACCTGGACAAGAAAACTGAGAGTGCCCTGCTCAACAATAAAACCACGAAGGACTCCTGACAAGTACTCTCCAACGGAATCAGTACAAAAAACACGAATAGGAGAGTCAAACTGAGTGCAAATTATGGTGGCAAAGGTCTTGTAAATAGATAAAACCTCAATACGAGATGACATAAAGTATATCCATGTATGTCGAGAAAAATCATCAATAAAAATGATATAATATCGATGACCTTTCGAAACAAAAGGAGCTGGTCCCCATACATCAGAATGAACAAGACCAACAGGACGCTGAGACACTGACTCACTAGAAGGATAAAGGAGTTGAAGCTGTTTGCCAAGCTTACAACCCTGACAATGGAGAGAAGCATCACCAGACACAAACCCTAAAAGACCTCGACAAAGTAAGGAAGACATACGGGAACCACAAAGATGTCCTAAGTGATGATGCCACTGAGTAAACAATGCGGTGGAGGCGCCAGCAGCTGCAGAGGCAATGGTGAAGGCGAGAAGACTGACTGGGGCAGCGGAAGGAAGGTGAAGCCAGTCAAACTCCCAGAGCCGTTGTGAGTCACAGCAGCGAAGGCCAGTACCAACCAGAGTCCCCGTGCGACGATCCTGAACACAACAAGAATCAAAATCTAAAATAACACGACAACCATGATCAGTTAGCTGGCCAGCAGATATGAGTTGCATGGTTAGTTTTGGAACATGAGAAACAGTAGGAACATGAAAAGAGGAATCTGAAAGAGTGTCTCGTCCTGTGACAGAAAGAGAGGTACCATCTGCTGTGTGAACAGTGATAGGAGCAACTAAAGAACTAATGAAAGTAAGACAGATGGAATCAAGTGTCATATGAAAAGAAGCACCAGAATCAAGAATCCAAGGCGATGTACCTGAGGAAGGAGAAGTAGAAAGTGGTCTCTCACCGAAAGACTGAGCAATAGAACCAGACGATGCAGAAGCAACCATGCGTCCTAACAATGCGAGAAGCTGCTGAGTGTCAGAGGTACCAGAACTCTGCTGAGAAGAGGAAACTCCAGTGCCTCTCGGAGGACGAGCACCACGACGAAGATCCTTCTTCTTGTAGCAAAACTGTTCTACATGTCCATCCTTGTTGCAATAAGTGCAATGGAGTCCCTTACCAACAGCAGTTATCACTGGCTCAGGCACAACTGAGAAAGGAGTAACCAAAGGCACAGCGGGTGTAGAAGCTGGAGAAGTCGCCAAAACCAAAGGAAGTGACGATGATGATAGCAGACTCGCTCCACGAAGTCGAATCTCCTCAGTACGAACAGCTGCAAGGGCCTCCAACAAAGTCATATGAGGGTGACGAGCCAGCAACTGAGCACGAGTCTGCTCAAAACTCAGACCGGAGACGTTTCAAAGAATCGTAGATGCGGCGAAGCTCCATGTGAGACTGCTGACGCTGACAACACTGATAGGTGCGGCCAACATCTGGCCCCAAAGAGTCGATCTGACGCCATATCGCAGACAACTGAGCATAAAACTCATCCACAGTGGCATCTCCCTGCTGCAGCGACTGCTCCTGTCGCACAACAACAAGGTATAAGGAATCACCAGATGGCTCGTGGCGGTACGCACGAGATCGTCCCACATCGCTGTCGTAAGCCAATCCAACAACATCACCAGTGAAATGCACCTCCATGCTAGCAACCAAAATAGCAGAGGCCCGAGCATGTTCATCAATCCATGTCTTGTAAGCAGCATACTAAGTCTTAAAAGTCTTCATGGCATCCTCAAAAGTCTAAGAAGCCTTTGTACGGGCGTCTTCGAAAGCATCCTTCGGGAGTACAGACGCAGCAGGTGGAGTAGGACGAGACGGACAAGGCAACTCGCCAGTAAGAAAGTCCCAAAGGCGCTGACCATGCATGTGGAGACGCATGTTCTAAAACCAATCCCGATAATTGAGACCATCGAAGATCACCGGGCAACGAGGAACAAAAACGGTGCCTGCAAAAGAAGACATTTTTTTCTTTTTTTTCTTTTTTTTCCTTTCGGTTCAGTCGGTTTGTAAACCGACCGAGACTCTCTCGATCACCATTCGCACCACTTCGACGAAGCAGAGGGGCGGAGTCGGCGTAGCAACGGCCGCGGGCGGAGTTGGCGATGGCGTTCCCAAGCGGGGGTCGGCGACAACGGTCTTGGGCGAAGTCGGCGGGAGCCGACCGGAAAGAGATCGACCTCACCAACAGCGGCGGTCTCAAGCAGGGTCGGCGACGACGGTCTCAGGCAAGGTCGGGGAGGCCTCGGGCGGGGTCGATGACGGCGGTCCCAAGCGACGGCCCGCGACATCGAGAAAGAGGACGACACCGCCGCCGGCGATTGAACCTGGACAGCGGCATCTGGCCTCACCGACGGCGGCTCCGATGAGATCTCGGCGGCGACCCCTCTCAGCGGCGTCGCCCAGGAGGCAACCGACAAGAGCAACAACGGCAAAACCCTAGATGGCGACGACAACCGAGACAGGCGACGAGCGGAAGCGGCAAGCCAGGCAAAACTCTAGGTATGACAAAACCGTAGGTATGACGAAACCTTGGCTCTGATACCATGTTAGAATAACGTTTGTATTCATTATGAGGCCAATGGGCCAATATATATACATGTACAAGTTTGGCATATATGCAGGAAACCCCTTATACAATAGAATAAAATACATAACCATGTAATACATATCTAACAGTGTCATAATTAAAGACTGATTATAATTGGTTAATATTTGTTTGCAAACATTCTGCAGTTTGCGACCCAGTTCTGGCTGATGAAGGAAAATTATATGTTCCCCAGGAGTTAAGTTCTGGGTGATGAAGGAAAATTACCACCTGTAATGCTTGCCATGCAGAGATAGCTTTAGCAGTACTGTAAATTTTTTTTATGATGTTCATGTGTGCTCCTTCTTATTAGCTTATCACGCTGGCCTAAATAGCCAAGTGCGAAGTGTGCTGTTCTTGATGATTGCCTTTCGTCAAGAACTCAAATCTTCGTTGCAACTGTAGCATTTGGGTATAGCTTCACTTTTTATCTCTGTCAACATCATTTCTGTGGTATGACATGCTGATCCCATGTTCACAGGTTTCAGATTATAAATGCAATCATCTGACTACAGTTACCTGCTTAGTTTCCAAACTGTAGTATATAGCTTTGTTTTTCTTGTGCCATTATTCTAGTTAATTTTTAACATGAGGCTCTTAATCTGTTTTCCTGTATATTGCCTTTTTTCAATATGGGGCATCATCTGAATTGGTATGTGGATGCTGCTTCCACAGAATGGTACATACTATTCTTGTTGCATTATGTTTTGTTCCTTTTTCTGCATAATTGCTTTGCTAATATATTGGCGCTATTAATCCTTTTCAGGGTAGTGAACTAGTGATAGACAAGATGTTCGTATTGTATGCCATTTCAGCTTGCCTAACTCAATGGAAGCCTCCTACCAGGAGTCGGGACGAGCTGAGCGTGACTAACATCCTTCCAGGAGTGTTTTGTATTATGGATTGGGTTCGATGCCTGATAGCCCAGCTAGGTTCCTTCCAGTCTTGATAGGTTAAGTGATTTGTTCATCGCATTAAAATATTCCAGTACATTTATAATTTTGGTGTTTCACTTAAATTAGTTCATCCATTTATTGCTGATTAATCATACTTCTTTTTACTGAGATTGCAATTTGTAATTACAGATCAGGTTTTAATCTGATTCTATTTCCTTCTTAATTTCAATTTTGTTGAACTTTTTTACAGATCGCTTGGTGCTTTAGGGATTGATATATGCATCTGTAAAACATAGAGCCCTTTCTGAACATTTCAGTTAAAAATATATATTGATTATTTTTAGATCATATGCTTGCGCAGTGTTTAATAAAATGTTTCTACCTAGCATATTTGGAGCAGAAAGTTCATATATGCTGCAAGATTATTGTTTTACATGCTAAGATGACCAATTTCACAGTTATGTCCATTTTTAACTGAACTATTCATAAAGGTGACACTCAGGTTTCCTTTTCCTCAATGGATTATTTTCCTATGTACGAACTTCTTTGGTAAGCATGCCAGAATGGTACGAACCCTAGAAACTGTCACTCACCATATAAATTGAGTACACCCTAAGCAGTGTTTAAGAAATCGGTTTTAGGCGGCCGCCTGGGCGGGCCTAGGCGCTGGGCGGAGCCCCGCCGCCGCGCCTTGACCAAAATCGGCAGGCTAGGCGGCCAGCCCGCCTAAGCGGCCGTCGGCGGTCAAAGGCGGAGCCGTCGCCGTGCGGAGATGTGTTTGGCTTGGCCATGGCGGCTGCCAGAGCTGGAAAGGAGGTGTCGGAGGAGGGGGAGAGAAGCAATCGGAGGCTAGGAAAGTGGAAAAGACGAACCTGGGCTCTGGCGACGGCGCTGCGCTGTAGAGTAGGCGGCCGCACAGGGTTTGGAGGATGCGGTGAAGGACGATGCGGCACGGTGGAGTCGGGGTGGCACGCCGAACTGGCGGGGAAGCGTGGCGGTGAGAGGAGGATGCAGAGGAGGTAGTGGTTGGTGAGCTGCAGATGACGCGGTGGAGAGATGTGCTGGCCTCGCCACGGCCGGGTAGAGGAGGAGGAGGCGTCGTAACCGAGTAAAGGAGGAGAGGAGAAGCTAGGGATTCGGCCGGGATGGGCGATTCGGTAGGGGTGGGGATTTATTGACCGCACGGGATTGACAATTTTGCAATTTAGTCCTCTAAATTCTACGATATTGCAAAATAGTCCTTTCCTCTTAATTTTCTTCTGTTTAGACCCTCTAAATGTCCATTTTCTTCGCAGTTTGATCCTACGTGTCCGTGATGACCCGTATATCTGCAGGTTTTACAACTTTACATTAAGCATTTAGCCATTTACATTAAATATATATGCATATTTGCTCATCGTTAGTTTGTTATCCTCATTTTTAATTCGGCCGCCTAGGCTCCTAGACGCTAGGCCCCACCTCGCCGTCCGCCTAGCGCCTAGCGTCTGCTTGAACACTGACCCTAAGTTATTTGCATGTCCTTACTTAGTGTATTTTTAATGTTTTATAGGTATCTTGGCTTTGAAAGAATCCATGCTCATGCATCATCTGCATAGCTGATAAGGTACTACCTACATTTCACCTATACATGGTCTTTTCACATGTTTGGATAATGGTTAATATGTGGTGACTTTCTCTGTTTGTTGATTGGCAAAACGGTTGTTCCTCTCCGCATATATTTAGGCATGGAGAAATGAAAATCACCGGCGGCTAGCTATTCATGTTACAACTTTCTATATGGGGGGCTAGCTATTCATGTTGACAGTTTACTTCCATGAAGTCCACATTAGTGAGAAGCTAAATGTTTGCAGTATCATGTGTGTCACCAGGAATAGTGCATGTAAAATGGCCTAAGCAATACCAGTTTGTCATTTATATGTATCAGTGTGACTGTATTTATCTTTCGACAAATTGAGTGTGTACAACTATAACCCTTCGATTCATTTTTCGACATATGTTACTCCATTATGCACCATACAAATATATTAACTATTATATGTGTGTATTAAGTGCTTTTACCGATAACAGTCATCACATTCAGATGACGCCACAAATAGGCTAATAATCACTCAATGCTAAAACATTCTCTCAGACTTTACTGCCTCACACTGATTTAGACGGGTGCGGCGTAGTGCGCCTTCTCTATCTAGTGATTATCAATGGCTATTGAGTTCAAAAGGTTTGACAAAGCTAATAAAATAGAAATAGACTATGGTCCTCTAGTAAAACTTAGAGGTGGATAGAAGTAGCCAAAAAAATTTGGAGACATATGCCAGCAATCAAGTATGATCTGATGGTTTTCTTAACTCATTGTTAATTTTCTAGAAAAAATACTAACCAGATCGTCATCTTCTGGGTTATCACCCTTGTCATGACTTTCCCGCAACATTTTATTCTCATCTTCAAGCTGAGCACAACGTTCCTTTGCAAAAGCTAAATCTGCCTTTACAGTCTTCAGCTCACGTAATAGCAACTTTGCTTTTGCTGCCATGGCATTCGCAACCTGTAGCAGCAAAAGATGGGGACATTATTAATTCACTTGTACTGAAAAGATGGCGAAACAAGAGTACAGAACTCAACACTCACTATACTAATGCCAATGTTGTCAAGCAAACGAAACTATACTAAATGAAAAGATGAAAAAACTGAGACTTCATTTGATGAACTTCTTTTGCAAAGAATGTAATCAGCCACATATCCTGCTGAATAAGCATTCTTGAACACCTATCCGACAAAGAAAGAAAGGCGTTTTTCAAAAAAGCGAATCAAAACAAATTTGACACTATTGCATTGCGGATTCTCAAATGCAAAATGGAGGATTTAAGCAACATATCTAGTGACACATATTTGCCACCTTACGTCGCGAGATGCCTTCAATTGAGTTTCGTAGTCAAGTGGATTTTGAGGAAGATTTCTTTGGGTAAATTTTTGAGCAGCTTCTAGTGGATTTGAGCCAGCTCCTTTTCTTCTTATGTTCAATTTACGCGTCTCATGAATAATGTCAGCTGTTTTATTCTCTACAATGGTCCGACCTTCCTGAAAAAAAGAGTGAAAAATACCACATATAGTATGAGTCAACAAAGAAACTGACACAACGGAAGAATACCAGTGAAAAAAAATCTAATTAAGCAATCATATAATAATAAATCTATTGCTCCTTGCTCTTGTAGGAATGGACTGGCAAGGTAAAATGATTCAGAATTTTTGAATTGTCATTTCATGATGCTAGACTGCTAATACATAATTTGTTACCAGACTCTCAGTTAGAAATAACACTGGCTGTGAACGATAGCATTGACACTGAAAAGTCTACTTTCTGGTTATCTTTTAAACAGAACAAAAAGAAGACGAAGAAGATTTATGAACAGCAACTTACTTCAAGTGCACTTTTTATTGTGCCACCAATATAATTAAGGGAGGAAGCTATGGCCTCAGACCTCTTCTGAGATGGAGGTGTCTCAGATTTCCACGTCTCTGCTGGCATCTGTTGTGAGCGTGCATACTGGAACATCAGTAGAAATGTGAGTGTGCCACATGAACATCTCAAAGTGAACTAGACATAATGATGATGACAGTTAGTTACAAACAAAAATTTACAATGTGCAAATTATATTATACAAATGAATGTGTCCTAACCATGATGATAGAGCACAAATACTCATAACAAAGATTGCAACTGTTAAGTTTCCTAGCAGATGTCCAAAGTTGATACTGTACTGCTTTACAATGTGCAGATTATATTATACAAATGAATGTGTCCTAACCATGATGATAGAACACAAACACTCATAACAAAGATTGCAACTGTTATGTTTCCCAGCAGAAGTCAAAGTTGAGACTGTACTGCAACATATTAAATGAATGATCGGTACACATATTAAATGACATAAATTTGGTACCCAAGGGTTCAATTAACTGCATGGTAATGGCAGGATTGCAGCTCCCACCTGGACACCTATCGACGGACCATCTCCTGGTGGCTGCTGTCTCGCCGGGGAATCAAATTGCCCCGGCGAACCATCCTCGTCGAGAAATAACTTCGCCTTCCGCGCAAGCGTCCCCCAGAATCCGTATTTGGCCTCGTTCAAGTTCTTCATGGATGTGTATGCATGACCCGAAGAATTCTACAGTCGGAGCGAAGTCAATACACATCAATTATCCACTCCAAACCAAGAAATAACACACTAGATGAACAATTTTGCCCATTTCAACATGCGCGAACCCAAGAACAGAAGCAATTCAACAAATAACTACAAGTCAAGCATCACGAGTTCACCGCCGTTCCAACTCGAATCAAATGGTCAGTCCACCCAATCACGAAGCAATCCGTCCACAATGGCCCTCGAATCGGATCGCCATCACGAACCCCAAGAACGCCCCAACGCGGGAACCGCCGAGCGGACCAGATCCGCCCACGCATCCGACACATCCAGAGGCGAAGACAGCAGAGGGATAAGTAAGAGGCGGGCGAAGCTTACGGGGGAAGGGGTTGAGACGGAGGGTTCGTGGTTCCGGCGAGTGGCAGCGGCCGCGGAGGCGGCGGAGGAGGAGTAGGCGGAGGAGAGGGAGGACGCGTCGCGGTGGGCGGCGGAGGCGCGCATGGCCTGAGCGGCGAGAGAGTCCTGCGGCGGGGAGGCGGGGCCCATGGAAGGCGGGTGGTGGTGCTCGAAGGACGGCGGCTGAGGCTTCCGGCGGTAGGCCATCGCGGCCGCGGCGGCGGCATGCTGAGTTCCGACGGCGCTAGGGGTTGGGAATTTTATACTACTGGAGATGCGATGCGATGTGGGGTGCACTGGACTTGCCTTCCCAGGCGCAGCAACGTTTCCACGTGGGCACACGGTCACTCAGTAAGCAATCAACTGATTTTGATTTACTGTGCATTTTCATTTGTTGTTAAACACCTCTCCAAGTATGTGCATTTTACATGTTCTTAGTCAAGCACTCCGAAGTGCAATTCTGACTATTATAAGATAATTACTACTCCATAAATAGTACTCCCTCTATTCTTTTTTTTACTTTAATATGTAGAATCCGTACCGTTAAATTTTTAAAATTTAATTGTCAATAGATTTGAAACTATCTAGACTAGCTATACAAAAATTATATCATTAAATTTATCGTTAAAAATATTTTTATAATATTATAATTTTATATCTTAGTATAAAGTTATAAAAAATAGAGGTCAAAATATCATCTAAAAGACCGTAAAAATCAAAAACATCAAGTAAAGAAGAACAGAGCGAATATTTCTCAACGAAATTGTACTTATTGGTTTCATAGTGCATGAGCATCATAATTAATTGTACCATTATGGCATTATGCATTAGTAGAATACTCCGTCCGATCACAAAAAAGTGACATCCTGGAATACGTGTAGTTAAATCCTGTTAATTTTGATGAAAGATATGGATTAAAACATATGGTTTATATAATTAGCGCACAGGTGTAAAATAAGTATGTGCTCCTAATTGACCCACCCAGCCAACCGTTCCACCACTCATCACATGCTCGGTTACTAGTGTTTGTTAATTATGGTAAAGTTACTATCTAATGTAATCAAGTTATTATCTGTAATGCATGAAGTTACTTACAGTTATCACTATAAAACTAGCAATAACTTCACTCATACATAATAGTAACTTTATATGACATAATTTTTGTAGCGTCAAAACATATTCAACATGGATCTTGTTTTGTTAAACTCGTAATTTCGAACATAATTGTAAAAATGGATCGTAGATTAGATTTTTGGTGAAAGAGTTATTATATTTTTTTAGCTTGTAAATAAGATAAAAAATCACAAATCAAGTGCATTTATTCTCTTTTCTCTCCTCCTCCATGCATGCATGCAAGTTAGGTTAGTACCCGTTGTGAGAAAAGTTATGACATGTTGTAAGGAAAGTTACCACCGGTTGTGTATAAGTGTTTGGTAGTAACTTCACTCGCTACCATTGCCAAAAAATTGCAGGGTTGAACGGAGCAACAGGGCCACGAAGTTCACGGTGGGTCATCGGCATTTCAGACTACCCAGGTAAATGCCTTGTGATATTACTATTTATTACTAACATCGCTGCCCATGGCCTAATTCAGTTGTACCATCTCAGCAGGACGTAGACTCCTCGTCGACTGATTGGCTGAGCTCTATTTTTGGCCTCGTAGACGGAGTCGTACGCAGCACCACCTTGGACGCAAGCCTCGCAGTATGACCTTCGAGATGCGCCACACTCGCCTACCAGGTTCACCTTCTCCGAGGAGCACATACGCCGTCCGAGGAGGCGACGACGAGATCCATAATAAGTTTTTGTAATTCTGATTTTATAACGTCGCATGGTTTGCTGCAATTATTTATGCAATGTACGTATGTGTAATACATATCCATGGCATGTTTTGCAAATTATTTATTTACAGCTTGCTTTACACATACATAGATCAACCATCCAGCACTACAACACACGATAACAATAAACACAACATAGAAAGGAGCTGAAAACATTACCAACATAGACGAGAATAACCTCCAACACTACAGCTTGACGATAACAATAAACACAAGAAAGAAAATAGCACACAACATTAAATTAATCTTCCACTCTAGTCTATCGAAACGATGGCGCATCTCAACGAGGTCATTACCCCCCACGACAACTCTCTCATGCCTCGTAATGTCGGTCCTAGTGCCCATTTCATCCTCCCACACCCAGAATCAGCAACCGTTGGGGGCTTCCTGCATTTCATGAGAACAAGATTTTGAAACATACCTGCACGATTTGAACGAACTCGAAACAATCGTACTCACCGAGTGAAAGGGGCACTTTGTAGTAGTGCCGCCCAGGATTCGCGCCCATGTGTGAGGTCTTACGTCTAACAGCCGTATTGCATTTTTGGGCAAATCACCGTGGGTGCCGATGATGAGGTGCTGAGCTGACTCATATCGGCGTCCGGAGGAGTGAGCACAAATGAAAGGTACATAGAATGGGAACATCTAATTCAGGATGTGAGGGAGAACAATGCCGGGGGCTAGGTGAGGAATGGCTCCCTCTAATAGGCTCAGGGGGGCCTCAGTCACAGAGCCCACAGAATAAGAAGGTATCACGCACTGATAACACGAAACAACACATACATTGCATGTACAGAAAATATATAAAGTACTACAGGCAAGAAAATAAATCAAAACAACAGGCTCAGCGCCACACCATCAACACAACAACGAACACAAGAAATTAAATACGACACATTACTAACTTAATCACTCTCTCTACTCCATATCATAGAAGTGTGCGTACTGATAGAAGGTAGAACCATACATCTCGTTGCCTATATGCCAAACAAGCCTTGTGGCACCCACATGGAGCATTGCTGAGGGGGCCGTCTCGGACGTGGCTGGTCGTCGTGGTAGTGGCACGCACATATGCAGCTAAGGTTCGCGCAGCAATATGTGGGATCATATGAACTTCCTATGTTCACGACCTCCTCGTTGCCCCTCTCGTGTTGCATCTGTTGGCGGAGGTCGTTGTTCTCCTCATTGAGAGTCTCGATTCGCTCCTCCAACTGAAATATTCGCTACCATAATGTATCCACATAATTGATAATATATCATTCATGAGGAGGGTCGATCCAGCAGGAGAAGTCGCATTTCGCCATCTGCGGGAAAGGACGGTAAACATGGAGGCTCTATAAGCAATAACAAAAAATGTACTACTAGTAATTTGTACCCCGGAGCGTGGGCATCGGAAGAAACGTCGCCCGCCATCAAACTGGCCTTCCAGGACCTGCACAACCGCGTCCTCCTTGTGTTTGCATTTCGGCCATGCTGGTTGAGCACGCGGCTTGGTATCAAGCGGTAGTGTGGACCGAAGATCTACCTCCTTTTCCAAGGAAAGGTCTTCCTTCGGTGACCCATATCCAACTGGCCCCTCAGCTTCCGACATGGTATGTTTCATCACAAAAGAAAATGTACTTCTTTGTTCGATTTGCAGGGTTCTATACCTACAATGTCATGGGACCCCAACCGTGCTATTTATATCAAACTACATAACTTACAGCTTTGCACAGTGACATGACAAAAGATGACAGCTTTGTGCAGTGACATGACAAAATAGGGCAGCACTGCACAGAGACATGACAAAAGAGGGCTGCTTTGCGCAGAGCCATGACAAAAGCGGGCAGCTATACGTAGTGACGTGACAAAAGAAGACAGCTTTGCGCAGAGACATGACAAAAGAGGGCAGTTTTGTGTAGGGAAATGACAAAAGCGCGCAGCTTTGCGCAGTGACATGGCAAAAGAGGCCAGTGTTGCCCAGTGACATGACAAAAGAGGCCAACTTTGCACAGAGACATGACAAAATCGGTCAGCTTTGCGTAGTGACATGACAAAAGATACCAGCTTTGCGCAGTGACAAGACAAAAGAGGACATCTTTGTGCAGAGACATGACAAAAGAGAGTACCTTTGCTAGGTGATATGACAAAAGAGAGCAACTTTGCGCAGAGCAAAAATAAATCACATGCCTACCCTTTGGCTTATAAAATAAAGTGCAATACATCTACAAGAGAACACTACACAATCTAACACTACATCATACCTTCCTTCTCCATGTCGGAATGGACAACAAGCAGAAAAAGGAATTCCAGAACAAGGTATGGGAGAAATTGAAGAACAATTGGGAGGAGACCCGCAAGATCGCAAAATGGGAGGAGACCCGCAAGATAGCAAGGGCTACTGCGGCTCGCGAGGAACAAGCAAGGGCTGCTGCGGCCAGGGCCAAACAAGGGGAGAGTACCACGAGGTCACAACCACCTAACGACGCCACGCGTAGAAGCATGTCCATATTGAACGTTCCAACTGAATGTTCGCTACAACACCCCCTGAGGGGGAGACGCCACCCCTCTGCTAGTACAGAGACCCATGTAAATTCTTCAAGTCAAAGCAGCGCCTTAGCCTTGGCATGCGTTATTGGGGTTGTAGGAATTACTCATCTGACTATCCTGACCGCTGTTTCGACACCATCAGTTATTGGTAGCCGGTAAGAACTACTTACAATGTGTTCCCCCACTATTTGTAACTAACAGTACGTAATAACAAACCCTCTCGTCTGCCCGCAGTCCCCGAAGCCGCTATATGGCTACCGCAAGTGGATCGACCTAGAGATCCACCCACATGACCAGTAGACTCTGGACTACGACGAGTCGAACGATAAAAGGGCATGCGAGATCCGCGAGGAGCAGCGTCGCCAAGACGAGCAAACCGAACGTATATGTCGGGAGACACAAGCTCATCTCGAAGCGTGCACGCGTAGGGAGCGCGAAGCTCGCGAGAGGGAGCGCGAGAAAAAACGAGAACTAGCGGCCAAGACCAAACAGGAATATGAGGATTTCAACGCTGAACTCGCAAGGAAGAGAAAATAGCCCCGATTTACGCAGTAGGTCGGGCCATTCCGCACTACTCCCCTCAATGTCTAATTTATTTCCATGCCAAGAAGGCGCATATGTATTGTAGGACTACTTTACTTTGTTACATCGTGCATTGTTCTGTTTCGTATGCACGTAAGCAAATTCTGTGCGCCGTGTCATTCCCATGTTTATTATGAAGTCTATTTTAATTATCAGCATAAAATCTCCTCATCTTTTCGCATTCATTTTTCCCACGTGTTCAATATCACTTTCCTTCCTTTCGTCCAATTGTTCCTATCACAGTTGTCCTCAAAAAATTTTCATTAAATTTCTTCCAATAAAACAACAAATATGATCGAAAAATGTTATTGCCAGTTCAACATATTTTTCACGGTTAGCAATGTACGAAAATTACAAATACATCAATCATTACTTCACAAAAATTTCATTCGTACTCTACCAAACAAAATTCTTAATTTTCATAATTGCAAAAAAATTTCACAAGCAGTAAACTGGACTCTACATCAAATTCACATTTTTTCAAACACCATTTCATATATCCAAAATTATTTCTATTCTAAATAACTTCACAATGCATATAAATTCTTATACCTTAAATACATAGACCAAACCCTAAACACAGACCAAACCCTAACAAAAAAAATTTAGTTGTGCGCTCGGGCGCCGCATGATCGGTCGCTACAGTGTGAATGTGCGGTCGGGAGGGCGGTCTTGCGGTTGGGACGGAGTGATGCCGATTCATGCGCTCGGGCTCCACGCTGCACAGTAGAGTCGTGCGGTCGGGCCGCCGCCGCACTCTGAAGACGGTCGTGCAGGTCCTGCACCGCACGACCAGCCAGGTGTCGTGCCCAGGGAAACGCGCGGTCGGGAAGGGGGCTACATTTGGAATTTTCGTACGGAGGAGGCTAGATTTGGAATTTTAGAACTCTACGATGCTAGATATGTCCAAATCTCAGGAGGAGGAGTGGGGGCTTGTTTCGGTCAAAGGCAAAGGGTCCAGCAGAGGTAGTGTGGCATGTAAGGGAGCTGCTCGGCTATGTCAATGAGAATGGAGAAGATTGCCGTGGCAAATGCGACACCAAGCATGATCAAAAGGTGATATATCTTTTTGTGACTTTTTTCTTTACCTCTTTTGTTTGTGTCATTTAATCTTTAACAAATCCCTGTGGGGTTTGGATCCTACTCATGGAAGGTGTTGTGATACGGTGTTTGATTGCTGTGATCTCTATGTGCCTTTTGGGATTTGGGATATTGTATCGTGGCTTTGTTACTTTATTTTTCTTATTTTTTTGTTTCAGCTAGAAAGTAGATGTTATTTTCTGGTATGTTTTATCTTGCACAATGCGATTTTTGTTTATATATTACGAAGTTTGATTCTATATATTTTCCAAGTTATTTCGTGCTCCTTTTCTTGTTTCGATTGGGCTAGTTCTTGCAAACATAATTGAAATGCGCGTTCAAAGTCCTTCAAATCAGCATTAGTTTGTACAATTATTCATAACAAATTAACAATTGATGGAAATGTTACTATATTTATTTGTATTTGTTTATATTATATTATATCATCATCTGATTAGAATGTCAGTCTCTTTTTAATGCTCTACATTTTTCTACTTACTACAACTAATCAAAGCTACTAAGAAAACAAAAAAATGTTGCCTCACACATAACAAAAAAGCATATGTCACAAACTTGAATTGGAATATATGATCCAATACCAACCATGGATGATATTAAAAAACAAAAAGAATGCACATAAAATACGATAGAAAAAAACAAAAATCTGAAAATAGCCCCGGATCACAACCATCAGATAAACTGAGTGGGTTCCGCATTGATGCCATTTGCGGCCTTATCAAAGGTGAAAATCTTGCAGGGGAGCCCAATTTGGTGTAAATGACAGGGTCCCTTCGGCCATACGCAATTGTCGCTACTGCGACAATGTCGGTGGTAGGGAGTGCTCTTGGGAGAAGGGGTTGGGGATTGTTTTGGTCAAAGGCAAGGGGTCCAATGGAGTTGGTGTAACATGCAAGGGAGCTACTCAGCTATGCCACCTAGAATCCAGAAACTTGTAGTAGCAAGCACAATCAAAAGGTGACACCTTTCGTAGTTTTTTTTCTTTTTCTCTCCAATCTTGTTTGTATATCTTGGGTTCTGTTCTTTACGACTTCTAAAACGTTTTTAATTTTTGCTATAATATCTAATTTTTAAACATGATATTTTCTCAAACGAAGTCTACAAATTAATTATAGTACATATTAAAAACCCAACATCTATATCAACTAAAATCGCAACAGCTAAAAACCATAAACCGTAGCTGTCTCAAATGGCCCATGAGCAAAATCTTGTGTGTGTCTGGGGAAGGGGGATCGAGATTGCGAGGCGACATTTGATTGATGTGATCTGTTGATGCTTAGGGTGTCGCAATGTAGCTTTTGTTTCTTTTTTCTTGTTCTACTTTCTTTATTTCAATGAGAAAATATATGTGACTTTTTGTATGTGTTTATCTTGGACAATGTGCTTTGTATTTCTACATTAGAAAGTTTGATTTTGCAGATTTTTAATGTTATTTGTGCTCTACTTTTTGTTGCATGTGCTTTAAATTAGCTTGAATTTTTTTCCATGCGTAGATGGAAAAGTTGTAATATTTATGTGTACTTATTTTCTTTTGTTATTACATCGTGTGATTAAAACATCATCTCTTCTGAGATAGACTAAAATATGATCTTGGTATGCCTTCTAACCTTAGATCATGCAATCATTGTGAGTGGGATGTTCATTGAACTGTTCAATCAATATCTAAGACTGAGTATCAGCACATAATTATTGGCTGACATTTAGTATAAAAAAGATATTTGAATAATCTGCATGACCCATGAGTTGTTTGTGCATGATTATATTCATTCAATTTCGATGCAAACAAAAGCCGCAAGCAATTTGTTATTTATTTTGTTGTCTCTTTTGTCCCTTGAGGGCTTAGTTGATGTGATACAAAAATGCAATGGCAAACAGGGGCGGATGCACAATACATTCACTAGGGTCATGTGACCCCTGTGACCTCGGCACAATTTAAGGCTCTATTATGCAAGAGGTGACCCTAATTACCCAAGTGAGATTAGCATGTAGTGACACTGGTGACCCAATTTTCTGGATCCACTCTTGATGGGCACAATCACACTGCAACAACCTTAAATACCATTGCTACTTAACATAAGGGAGGTTGTGTAATTATGTGTAATAAAATAGACTTAATTTGCATGCTACATTTTTCATTTTACAATTATTCTTTATGCAAGGTCAGTAAGCCTTTTTATTGTTCATACTTTGAGCCAACTCTTGTGCATTAGGATTAAATCCGCACTTGAATTGGCTTGCAGATGGCGGATCTAAGCAAAAGCATCAGGGATATGAAATGCATTCTCTACGGCAATGGTGAGGCAAAGCCTGTAGCTGAAGCTTACATGCAGTTGACTAAGGAGTTTTTCAAAGAGAATGCCAATACCCTGCGTCTACTAATTGTTTGCCTTCCATATTTCAACAGATTCCTTGTTTATTTTATTTAGTAAAGATTTAGGTAGCTTTTTTTAGTAAATTGCACCAATAGATAATAGCATAACATACGTGTGTTGCTACTTAACTTTATAATTATCCTAGATACTAATTTAGGGGGACCTTTTTTGTTTTTCCATCCACTTGTTCAGACTCAAAAGGATGTTATTCAATTTGTTGCAAATTTGCAAAGGCATAAGGTGGATTCAAGGATGGTCGCCTCTGTTTATTTGGAAGCTAACCAAGATATTCTGTATATTTTAATGTCTGGGTAAGTGATTATTCAGCCAATTAATATACCTGCATGTTCATTCCCTGCTTCCTTTGTGCATCTTGATGACCTATTTAGAGTTGTTTCCGTGTTCACCTACCAATGACTCAAACCACATAAGTTCTCTGTTCTCTTCTTCATTTATGAACTTGATATTTGGACATAGTTTAATTCATGTAGCTATTTATTATTTGGAATTAACCACATGATATTTATGACATCTCCACTTGTGTGCAGGTATGACAACATGGACATTGCAATTCATTATAGCACTATGTTGAGGGACTGCATTCGCCATCAAGTTGCTGCTCGGTATGACCATATTTATCAAAAGCATCTTATTTTCATGTAGCTAAGACATCAAAGGTTTATACATATGCCAGACTTTTCTTTTGATATTGAAACGACCCACATCGTTAATTAACCTTAAGCAACGAGTTACGGTGTTAATCATAATTAATTAGGCAACTAGTGAGCTAAAATACGGAGGAATTTAAAATTTTTCTACGCAGTTGCATAAATAAACTTGAACGATAAACAATTTGTAATTCAACTAAGTTATATTTATAAACAGTCCGTCATACAACAGTAATTGATTACAATGAATATCTGGTAAAATCAATTACATCAATTGAGCAGCAGTTAGAACTGGTTTTAAGTCAAATAAAGATATTACAATTTGCATTGCACAATAGCGACAACCCGAATTACAACAAATATACAAATTCAGGTCGCAACCGAATAACCATCCCAAAAATTAAACAATTGTAATACAATGTATTCAATTAGAAATACATGATCTAAGTTACACGAATGCCATCTCATACATATTCAATTACATCTGGATTAACTTAGAATAAAAATTACATTTAGATAAATTACAATTGTGGCATACATCAATATTAAGAGAAAACCAAATTACAGCCATGCCATTTCATACATTACGATCTGTCGTCGAATCACCGTCATACCGATAGTTTAATTGCAGGTAAATCATTATTTCAATACCGAAAAAGACCGAACAAAAGAATGAATAGAAATAAATGAAGGAAAGAAGATAGAAATTGCCGTCAGAACCCTAGAGGTTAGTTTCGGGCAGGGTAATCCGTTCACGGAGATACCTGACTGTCCGGGGCCAGTCGGCACCTCTCACAACCGTAGAGTCATCACTCGGCATAAACAAACCTGTTTTATTTTAGAGACCAACCCGCGTAAACCCTCACATTTTTAAAGCCCACATAGCAACCGAAGGACTAGAATCACCATAGTCACAGTGGCTACCCCCACAGTTCAGAGAGAGAGTCATGCACAGCCACAGAGCATAACCACCAAGAAGCCAAGGGAGAAGCCAAACCCCATTTGGCCACCAAATATCAAGCATCCCAAGAATATCAAGCACCTCAAGAATATCAAGCACGGTGCTTGGCATAGCAAACCCGAGAGAGAGGCGAAAACCGAACACGACATCACGGATCATCCACATCCATTCCCAACCAAGCCCACAGAGCGGATGCAAGCAAGGCAAAGGCGATCGGGGCACAAATAAGACCGGTGGGCGGCCAGGAGCAAGGCGGCAACAGACGGACGACCACCGGAAGCCAGCGGCAGCGGCGGCGGCGGGCGCAAGCACCAAAGCGACAACCGCAAGCCGAGGGCGACCCCAAGCCACCCTTAATATTTTCCGAAGCCAAACCCATCGTCAATCACGCAGTGAACCACGATGACAATATAGCATTCATTCCCCATAGCAAGTATTGTATAGCTAGAGACAACAAACATCCGTAGGTGTAGTATGCCAAATAGAGGAAGAGTAAAGGGCAAGGGCTCACCGTAGAAGGAGGCGGTGGCGCTACCACCGGCGTCACCACAACCGTAGCCACCACCGCGCACTCCCCGGCAGACGGCGGCGCTACGGTTGTGCCCGCAAGGGCGCTGACCTCAAACCTAGGATCATCTGAGCAAAACCATTAGAACCCCAAAGCAAAGTAGCAAATAAATCGACCTCATCAAACCGGTCGGATCCGAGGAGGAGGTGCGGATCCGGCCGTGAGGCCACGGATCCGGCAGCGAGCCCGTCGCGGCGGACGGACGGCGGGCGAGGACGGCCCAGCGGTCTGCGCGCGGCGCCGCTAGGACCGGCAATATGAGGGAGGCCGCATCGAGGGGCGGCGAGAGGGTGAAGGAGACGTGTGTGGGAGCCGGTAGTAGGCGCTAGACCGGAGGAGGAAGGTCCACAGGGCGGCGCGTGAGGGAGGAGGCGGAGGAGTCAGCAGAGGAGAGGAGGCCGAAGAAGAGGAGCCGGGCGGCGCTGAGGCGTGGGGAAAGAAAAGAAGAGGAGCCGAGCGTCGGTGGGAGCGAGAGGCCAGTAGCACGGTGAGAAAAAGAAAGAAAGGAAAAGAAAGAAAAAGAAAAGAAAGGAAGAAAAGAGAGTAGAGAAAAAGAGAGGAAAAAGAGATAAGAAAATAGATGAAGAAAAATAAAAGGTTATAGAACTACATTGGTGTTTGGTAACCATGTCAATATTATAAAAATGCTTTTAGGAGCTAAACGGAAACCCAGAAACTCTACGATCACATTTCGTAGAATTTGTGTGATTAGTTAGACCATAGTATCGCTTAAATGTTAGGGATTAAAGAATATACTTGGGTATATTAGAATTTGTGTATCATCGGTTAAATCATTCTATGGCGTATTTAACTACTTAGACAATTTGGTTAGCAGCATGTAAGTTATAGAAATCCACCCTGATTACTTAAGGTCATTAGAACAAGTCAGTTGGGTCCATTGGTTCAAGAGAAGCAAGTCGATTATGCTTTTACGCGTATAGATTAAATTAGAGTACTATAGTTTAAGATCATTTGGTAACAGATTTAAATACCCAGATAATCTAATTAGGTCCATCTAAACAGTAGAATGTTACTAGTCAGTAATTATAATGCTTGAATAAATGAGTTACCATTAATAGACTGAAGTATATGGCGTACCGATTAAATTAGTGCATTATTGTTGCAACCACGGCTAGCGTATTAAATTACTAAGAACCTCGCTAGTAAATATTTTGTGTCTAGTATTCATAAATTAGAGGGCGGGAGGTGAAGTAAATTGCTAGAATATCCTTTAAGTTGCTCTATCATGCAGTTAAGTGCCCAAACAATCCTTATTGGTCAATTATAAATTGTAGAAACGTCACTAAGAAGTATTTGTAATTATCAGAATAAATTAAGAATCTCATTCTAAATTAATACCCATTAGAAGGAGCCAAATTATTAGAAGCAGTTAGAATAACATACCCCAAATTCACAGGATTACATGAGGTTATAAAATCATGCGCACTGAATATCTTGTGTATAATAACCTAAATAGCATAGATCTTAACAATTCGCAGCGAATTAAAATAAAACTTGGAGATCATACGAAGACGCTTAGTATAATTTAACTAAATTCATTTAAGAAGGTAATGTCACTAGTATAGAGAGTTAGTCACACGCGTACTGATTGAAAGAAAGGACCAATACCAAAAAGAAAGAATTTAGTTAAGTGACCCTAATTCCTAAAATGAATTAGAGAGATGAATATATACATACACCCATGTCATGCTAGCCCACGGGCTGAGGTCTGAGCCTAGGCATAGCTCACGACCGTGTCATTCCAGCACGGACACGGTTAGGCCTTAACGGGCCGGACCGGCACAGTTGGCCCGTTAAGCTGGGAAAAGGGAAAAAATTCATAAAATTGTAGAAAATTAAGAAAAAATTGTAGAAAATTACAAAAAATCATAGAAAATTACAAAAAATCATAGAAATTTGTAGATATTGTTAATCATCAAGATAATTATTGTCAATGATATAATAAGCTTTATTAACTTGTTAAATTATATAACATGACTGCCTCGTTAAAAACTTTACCAAGTGAAAACTCAACTTGAAAAATCTTGGTAAAGAAAAAAGAGTACGGCCTATAAAGCTCACTAGTGACTACATCTGAAGAAAAAATATTGAAAATCCTATTCATTGCTATCTAGATACACATTCTCAAAAGATTCTTCTAAGTCTCTATTCTCTGCAGTATGAGCTTTATACGGTTGGCTTTTCTATTGCAGCAGGCAAGTCAGAAAAGGTAAGAATAGAATTTCCTGCCGAATGACGAGAACCCATAACGCGAGACGGTGCTGACCGTCCCTAGATGGTCTGGAAACCTTTGCGAGCGTTACTTATTCGGCATTCTAAAAGCCGATGGGTCTGACGGCAAAACCCTTCTTTATTTCTTTTATTCTCCCTTTGCATTTTAGTTGTATTACAACGGGTTCTCATTGCATTGAGAAAAAAAGCATAATGGCACCATTAGTAATCGTCTCAACTCTCAAATACATCACTTTCTATATAGGTAGCCTTGCAATCGTATGAAAATTTGTTGCTGATTCTACTGTGCAAATTAGACAATATATTCCATCTCAAAAGGCTCTTTCAATCCCTTACCAGTATAAGCTTTGATACCAGAATCTCTAGAGGAAAACTTGTTTGTTTCTTTTTCACAACTTGTTGTTGGCAGAGATCGCCAATCCCTTTCAAATATGAGAATGTTGAATCATTTACAGGTGTTTTGTGAAGAATTTGAGGTGTTCAATGCAGATAACCCTTAACTTTAGTCCTGAAAAGAACAGAAGATGCAACTCACACTGACAAAGCCAATGGGGGAATATAGAGCTTGGCTAGAGAACACAAGTATTGCCAACAAGAACTAGAAGCAGATGCACATTAACCGACACCGAATCACGGAAGGCCACACACCGACCACTGGGCCAGGCAGCCAGATATTGACACGTGTTTCCGCAACACACGAGTGGTGACACGTGGATTGTTAGCTATGCAATGGCTGATGGGCGCCACAATTTTTTTGGGGCTGCTCTGCTGTGACCTAGTGTGTCATGAACTTAGTTCATAACAGGAGATAAACACCGTCGAAGGAAGGTCGGACGGCGACGAATTGAGAGAATAGTGCTAGATGAAGAAAAGAATTGATTATAGGAGAGGAACGGATCTTGAGTAGTCAGCCTAGGGAAGAGATCCGAGCTAGGAATTGAGCATATGAGAATACTTCTTCATTATTCATTTCTTGCCGAAGAGAACAATTGGCCTGGCTTATATAGCCAGCTGATGCACAACTAACAAATACGACGATGATCAACTCAACTAACTGATAAGATGAAAAGATAATGATATAAACTAATCTAACTTATCCCTCAAGCTGCTGCCCTTTCCTTGTGCACGAACTAATGGGCTGGCCTGCTGGCATGCCCACCCCCATGACATAGTGTGAGCGAAGACACTGGGAAGGGATTGAATGGTAGAGACTGACACTGGGAGGGGTCAACCGGTCAGGTCTCTGTGGACCTTTTGCTGTACTTGGACGAGAGATGGGTCTTGCTAGTTTGTCAAATGTGGTGGGTCAAGCAACCCCACAGGTCATATGTACGTCCGCCACCGGTGTACAAGATGCAACTTTGACTATTAGTTTATTTTAAGGTTGACTTTTAGTTATGACAATAATATGTATAAATATTATAACATTGTGAAAGTATTTTTTAATGACTAATCTATCCGTACTCTTTTCATGTGACCAGTGTAAATAATCAAAAAGATTTTATGGGTCAGAGGTCCAGAAATTCAGCAATATGCTCCCCTCGGTAACAAGTTTGTGACTGGAGGGAGTACTAGATAGCTGTTCTATAATTTTTTTTTCCTATATGATGATACATGCATGTCTTGCACCATGAACGGCTAACCAAAACAAATTTCTACTGCATGTTCTTCCTTTCAGGGACACAAATGAATCTGGAGACAGGTGCCATCACAAACTCTTGGAGGGATCCAGATGCTAAATTCTGCTGCATATGTGGAGATGAGGAGGAAAAGCATGTGGAGCTGATGTGTCCTTATAACTATCTATCTCCCGCTTCATATGCTCCCTGTAGAGCACGGCTTGTCTTTTGGGGTTATGAAACGTCAGCAATCCGTTGCAAGTTTCGGAGACCTAAGGAAGTCCCCAGACCTGATGAAACCACCTTGAGGCGCCGTAAGTTCTTGCGGTGTTTTGTGCGTGTGAATAACTTGCCGGAGCAATGTCGCCCAGAGCAAGTGGTCAGTCTATTCAGCCGATTTGGACCACTACGGAATTGGCATGTAGCGTTGCATAACTCTGGGGCCTGTAGGGGCTTCGGTTATATGATCTTCCAGCACTGTGAGCAGGCAGAGGAGGCCATTAACGTTCTCAATTGCTATAGCTTTGGTGATTGCAAACTGCGAGTCGATTGGGCTTACCCTTGTGCATGACAGAATTATACTTTTTCGTTCCGACTGTCAATGGCTTGTGTAAAGTTGGATATATGAATTAAGCTTAATGCAAAGTTTGAAGTGTTCTTGTGCAATCGAAGATCCATTGCACCTACTTGTTCACTACATAGTGCAACGTCAAACATAGCTGTAACATATAATATGATTTTTGTTGTCGATCTTTTTGAGGTATATAGTGTTACATTGTGAACTATGTGCGTACTAGATTTAGAACGGACCATACCCTTACGCTCCATTCATTACATGGAGGCGACTTGGCACCTGTGGGCTGTTTCCCTCCGGCTGAGCTTCACGTCACTCTTCCCGACGGATGCAGTCCAAGACTTCTCGCTCAGAGCATCACCTAGGGCCCGGGCTAGGGCTATAGCCCTCGTACAGTCCATTAACTTCAATGGGTCATTGGGCCTCTAAGACGACGGTCCATTGCCTCCCATTTTGTAGCCTCGGTCGACGCAAACAATCCCAATGATCCCCTATGCGTCTCCTCCCCCTCAAGTCCCAACCTTAGGCTCATCCGTTCCTTCCTCTTGGGGCCTCCACCCTTCGGTGTGGTCGCCGCCTTCGGGCCTTCGTCTCTGGCCTTCGGCTCCACCTAGGCGCCCACGACTCCTCACCTCCGGCTCCGCCCCTCTGGGTCTCAGGCGCCACCTCCTACCTCCTCCTGTTCGGATCAATCGCTGTCCTTCACATGACCAACTAAAGATGATAGAATTTGAAGGAAATATCTAGCTAATGATAGGATAATCATGAGAATCCACTTCCTTGTTTCCCTAATTGAGAAATTTTGTTTGTTCTTTTGTGAGTCAATTTTTACCGAGTGCGAGTTCTGAATATCTGATCTCCCATTATACAATCATAATCCAATATTTTCTTAATATCTACAAAGAAATGTATTAATTATTGTAGGCTTGTTTGTACCTGTAGTGATCAAGATCTCGCAGAGCCATCCACTGCCAAGCCGCCTCATAGAATCTCAACCAGGTTTATAAATTGCCTTACTACTTACTAATTAGTGGCCACTTCCTAGTTCCATAGTCCAAGTGCCAAATTTAAAATAACTAATTAGAATTGTATATTGCTACTTGCTAGGATTATTGTTAGATGGAGAGATATTATTCAAAAGATGTCTGTAAGAAAAATTTAGCATCTCAGGGTAGCAGTGTTGAGAAAAAAGACCACGTATTGAGCTTAATATGGATGATATTGTGACCGATCCGGGCCTTCGAAAGCCTATTGAAGAGTTCGATCCTGACATTAGTGATGATACTAGAAGAGCATTTTTGGCTATGGGTAGAAGAGCATTTTTGGCTATGAGTCCATGTAAACCAATTGGCCATGATTTTCCACACAAAAAACACGGTCCCAAACAAGGGCATTTGTAAATTCATGGTTAACCAAATTTCATTTAGTGTACAGTGTGCATAAAGATACAACTTATTGCTTTTTTTGTTACCTTTTAAGCCACCAAGGGCTGACAACTTTGTTAATTATATATTCAACAAAATAGGGTATAGTAATTCGAAGAGGGCACTGGAATCTTTCAATAAGTATGTTGGCGGAGTTAATAGGATTCACAACAAAGCAAGAAGACATGTTGTAGATTTCAAAATTCAGTGAGAAAGTGTGGCTTATTTGTGGTTTGAGAAAAATGCAGAGAAGGAGGAGCAGTACAAAGCTCACTTGACTATTATTTTAGGTGTTGTAAGATTTCTTCTTTTGTAAGCTCTTGTGTTTTGTGGACATAATAAGTCTTCAAACTCAAACAATAAGGGGAATTTTCTGGAGATGCTACAATGGTACGTAGAGAAGGATGCCAAAGCTGCAAATGTGATTAGTGACCATGGTCCTGGGAATAATCAAATGACTTTCCCAAAGATACAAAATGATTTAATGAGAACTTGTACAGAGGAAACGAGGAATATTAAGACTTAGACAAACTAATCCAACTTGCTAAGATTTATGTTGCTGACTTATCTGAATATGATTGTGTAGTCCTAAGGGACCAACTTGACAATTTCATTATTGATGTGAGAGATGATCAAATTTCTCAACTTGTAATGGCCTTGGAGATCTTGCTATGAAGATGGTTAAAAGTGATAGACACACATGTTACCCATTGGTGTATTGCCTCATTGAACTTGCCTTGATTTTTCCTATGGCAACAGCAACAGTTGAATGAGTTTTCTTAGTTATGAATATTATTAAGACTGGGTTGAGAAATAAAATGAATGACAAATGGATGAATGGTATGCTATATTGAGCAAGACATGTGTGCAACCATTAGAGATGATAGCATTTTGCGGCGTTTTTAAAGTATAAAGTCACATCAAAACAAATTACCCATGATAGAACTTAGCGGAATATTTTGTATTTTTGAATTTACCATTCATATCATATCATTCCAATTTATGGTTCATATATGCTACTTTGTCTATATAGGTTGCCATAATGTTTGACCAAGTTTAAATGTATATGGTGCCAATATAGCATGAAGACCTATCATGATGGTTTGGTGGATAGAATATTCCTTAATTAGGTATTTATTCTAGCTAGAATACTTTTTTTAAATGTCATTAGACTGTTTCACTATAATATCAGTTGTTGTGTCAGTATTTATGTACTCTTGCTATGATGTAGTTTAATTGTAACCTAGTGAGGTTTATTTAATCTGTTATAAGTTAGCGGCACTCTTGTTTCATTTTTGAGTCCACCATTGTTTGAGCCTAGAATGGTTACATCTATATAAAAAAGCGATCTTCTAGGCCTCTCTCTTTAACCAGGTGTCCCACCCGCTCGTTGTTGCGGTGTTGTGCGGACAAGTGTGATTTACCAGCTTGTCATAATTAAATGATTGTGATAAATTTTATCAATGATTTGTTATCTACTCCCCTCGCTGGATCAAATCGTATTTGTTATCTATGTAAGTAGTCAGCTAGCTTGGAATATCCTGTCACACAGCGTCCTTTGTGTACCAATGCACTCATCTTATTTATGCTCCTCTTTTTTAAAATATCTATGCTCCTCTTTTATTGGAAATATCTACCTCCTCTTTTTTTAGATAACCGCCCGCCACTCGATGCCAATTAGCACGAGTAGTATTTTCAACTGGTTAATCAAGATATGAAATCTCTAGAACATATTCCTTCCTTTCTTACTTGAGAACAATTCTCAAGTTTCGATACCAGTCATGAAATTTGTTTCACTTAGTTTTATTTCTCAAGAATAGATCGTAAGTTAAAATTAGGTGCAGAGTAAGTAGGTGGTGGCATGGTCTACAATATAAAAAATATATGCAAAATTTCAGCACTATGTTTATGTAAAATCTTTCATTAAACAATTTAACAAAAGACACTCCCACTATATATTTTAAAACCATGTTTCCACTTACCACATATAGTGAGTCGATATCTATATTTCACTAAGTCCTAGTGAGTTTTGGCATCACTGTTAGAAACCTAGGGATGTAGGTAAGCAACCCTTTGCTTACATCACATGTAACTCTTTTTTGTTAAGTGACATCCATGTGTCCTGGCCACAACACCATGCCCTTAGGCCTAAAATTATTTTGATAGCCTAGTCAAATTAAACTAATATTATGTATGAAGTGTCCAGTACTTACCCTATTTTATTAAGATAATTAATACACCCTACTTTGTAGACCTACCAATTTAATGATAAAAATCTTGTTAAGTGCAACAATTGGAAGGGCATCAAGTTTTACTTAATTTTTCTATAGAGATACTATTCTATCATGTTAAAAATGCCCAAGATAATAACAACATGAACAATCGTATAATAGGAACATAAAAACATTCACAGATAATCATATTAAACTATAAGATAGTATGGCCCTTAGCATGGCAATCTTCATCGTCACGTTTCCTGTTCACCGAGCCATCATGCTTGAAATCACCATATGTATCTACTAAGCTATTACTTCTACCATCTAGTAATGAATTAAATATAAGAATATCAAGCATCACAAGTTAGTACGAAAACTGTTATACACTAATATGTAGCCCATGGCTATAAATTAACATGACACACAAGCCATAAAAAACTCATACATGCATCACATACGCAATGGGCCATAATATTCACATCAATCCTTGCAAAACAAGTTACACAGAAAATCTAATTTTATCATGTGATATATATACATAGTACTTATAGCGTGCCAATGATTACCTAGCATGGCGGTCCCTAGCAATTTTTGAACCAATCTGATCAATCATATTAACCCAATTCTGAACCAATCTGATCGACGCATTTTTTCCATTGATTAATCATACTGGTCGGTAATCCGATTGGTTGGCCCCATATGACTATGCATCATGGCTTTACCCCGATGGTGGAATTTCGACCTATAGGGGTAACACGTGATGCAACCATGAATAAGCACAACTAAAACAATTTGATCTCTCATGAACCCATCTTCTTACGCTGAAGCCAATTGATCTCATCAACTGGTGCCCAAACCGATCCATCCATGTCAACCGATCTAGGTTATCATATTAGATCAGTAATAGATCCAATCTACTACTACCACATATCTACTATATACGACCAATCCAGATAAAAAAATACATAAGATGACTTTGATACCGCTGTTGGGTTACGAGTAGGCTACACTAGCACAACATAAAAATTTTACCATGTAAACTAAGAAGCTATGCAAGTAATAGATCATAGGTTGTCACCACTAAGCGCATAATGCAACTGAAGAAGTGTTGAAGTAGCCCGATTCAATGCAGTGCACGTCAGTGTAGTTCTCTGGCTCATTAGTGTTCCTCTTGTGCGTGTACGCATGTATGCGCTAATCGAAGTTGTTCCAATGCAGATGGGGGTTTCCGAGAGGAAGGACGAACAACACGTCATGGAGCAGGAGTCACTACGCCTTGTAAGTGCGATTCCCCCATCTCTGGTTCGATTTCGTGCAATTTGAGTGGATTTAAGCATTTTCTTAACATCGAACAAACCGACTCGATCCAGATTTTTCCCTGGGATTTCTGAGAAGATTTTTTTTTCTAGAGTACGTGGGTGGGGGCCGCGGGAGGGGGGAGGAAGTGGAGGCCATGGAGGTCTGAGGATTTGATTGCAAGTATAACGAAACGCTTGCAGTTGTTGTTTCGATTTGGTTTGATTTGAGCATTGTTTTCTCTAGGTATCGAATTGGTTTCTGTGTGCTATTTTTTTTGGTTGATTCTGTAGTTGGTAGTTCGAGGGTTAATCATTTCGCGTGCGGATTTGAGCGCGTTCGGAGCAATGGCGGATTTAGGATTTTATGAATAGGTGTTCGCTAATTACATTGTGTTACTTTTTTTAATATATACTTATATTGGTTTATAAAAACTAAAGATAAAAGTCACATTTCTAAGTCTATTTAAAATCAATAACACTAAAAAATTTGAAATAATAAACTAATACTAACACTTTATTTGGTGGCAGCACAATTACTACTTTTAGAATAAAACTATTACAATTTTAGTTGACAACACAAGTGTGTACTTTGTTTTTAAATAGATATTAACTTTAACCCACTTCTATTTTCTTATTTTCTATGTTAGCCTATTAAATGATATTTTTTCACACATATAAAAAGAAGTAGTACATATTTTTATTTTTGACATATGTTGTCTCTATTTATGATTTACCTCTCTCTAAGAATAACAATTAACATGGGCACTTTGACGAACATATTGCTTCCGAAAAAATAAAATATAAATATTTATAAACCAAAACCAACTCTCCCAAATGATGTATATTTTGGATTGAAAGGATTATATAAATTCTTGTGACCACCAGATTTATGACAATTGGCACCATCAAATTCCTTCGAATAAAGCATCTAAAATATCTAGATATTTCTAGAAAAATATCTAGATTTTAGATCATGTTCATGGGATCTCTAGAACCCTTAATTATCCACATCTTTCATGTAGGTAAATCATCCAATATTCCATCCAGTAATTTTAATCTACAGATTAATATATAGTACTAGAAGATGATAAATTTACCAGATAGACGGATTACAAAATTAATAGCTTAAAATCTATGTATCTGATCAACATAAATAAATATTGTACATAAAACTATCGAATTTCTCTATAATTATCTAGAAGATGACATTTTTAAATTACTATCATACAGTACCCAAAATTACAGGAGAAGAATATAGCAGATTAGCCGATATGCTGGCTTTTCCCTAACGAATACTTTTTACTTCCTCTAAACTCTAATCTCTAATTAAATTAATGGACGGTGGCGGCAGTGGTCGGGGGCAGCTAACACTGGTGCAGGAGCATTAATGGGAGTGGTACGACGACTGACAAGTGGGGTGGAGCTGGCAGGAACGCGCAGGCGCGAGACGGCGTGAAGAGGTCGGCGACGGCAGAAAAATCAGCGGCGACGATTATTTTTCGTATGTGAACAGTAGCCACGCAATTCTCCTCCGTTCGGGCTGTGATGACAAGGATTAGGGGTAGTTTTGTGTTGAGATTAGTGCGGATTAGGCTGGGGAAACAAGAGAAACTCAAATCGAATTCAAACTCAATTTTGATTTCAAAATTCAATTTTGTTTCACAACCCATCCTCTTCCTTGAACTCGTCTCCATATCTCGTCGCGACAGCGGCGGTGGCTATTGCTTTGTCGTTTGTCTCAAATTCTCACGCCAACGCCATTTAACCCTCGAAGTGAAGGAATTCTTCTCTCCTAGGCGTCGTGGTCATCCTCTGCTCTGCCGGATCGACCTCTTCTTTCGCTGGTAAGGAAGCCCTAGCTTGTTTGGATTATTCTAAGAGTGAGATTTGTCCTGAGGATCTTTTCTTTTCCATGAGCAATCTCATTCAAATCTTCCTTTCTGTGATGGATAGTTCAGTCTATAGAGCTTGTGGTGGATTTGCTTGCTGTGTTGTGGATTACCAGTAGCAGTTTATTTTTCTATATTTTTGGGGTTCAACTGAACCCCCATGTCCCACGTTAGGTCCGCCCCTAGTTCGGAGCATCAGCGATGGTTTATTTGTAGGGTTCTCTATGTCCCAATTGTTTTAGTTGAGTCGGTTCGAAGCACCAGTAGCTTCTGGATTGCTCAAATTCTGTTGGTTCCAAATTTTCTCTGCGAAGCGCTGTCGCGTGCGTAAATTTGGATTGCTTCGCTACTTTTTACGCATGGATTTCGCAGTTGTTTTTCCTTGCTTCATTATTTTGCGGCGAATTACTACTTCCAGTGATTTCGATCCATTTCAGTAGAGTTTGTTTCGAATTGATTTGCTCCCTCTCCCTGTTTAGTTCATGAAGTTTTTGGTAGCAGCATATTCGGTCTGTAAATTTGTTTTCCATTCAAAATGCTGACGTAACATAGAGGCGCATTGATGTGTTTTTGGCTTTGGGTATTTTCAAAATTCCTTGGAAATTGGAACAACTACACAACACACTTTAATTTAATTTTGAGTTTGGTATGAGCAGTACCATGGTTTGAAGAGTTTGATTTTTCTGTTGTCTATGCCCTATGTTTCAACTTTTAGCTCGTGTTCCAACCAAGTGTTATGTACCTTTTTATTAGATTTTGGGATCAGATAAACTTCTTCTAGAGTTTCTAATTTCAAATGCATAGCGCCCAGGATGTTTAATTGGTGCAATTGTCATATAAATTTGTTCATTAGTCCAACATTTATATGTTTTGGATTCCTATTGTGTATATATTTGTTTGATCAATATAACTTCCCTGTCATGTTTCATACAACCTGCCTTTCGGTATTGTAAAAACACAACTCAGGCATTCTTTTGATGAACTCTCTGATCCATTCTGACTTCTGAGCTTGATTGTCAAATTTGGGAAACCAAACTTGTTCTGGAATATTCCTATTGTGTATGTATAACCAAAATTTGGGATGACTTTATGGGCCTTCTATTGATGAAACATTGAACTACTTTCTTTAAGTACCTATCTGGTTTTGGTGCAAGTCACAGCATTGTCTGCTGTTCTAAGTCAACTCATATAGATTTTTGTGTAACATTGGTGATATTTTGACCAAACAGACAATGGATGTGGTCCAAATTGCTATATACAGCATCAGCTACATCAAAGGTCTATTCCCTGAGAAGTATTTCAAAGATGAGAAATTTTCGGGAATAGGTCACAATTGGCTATAATCCCCACCCCAATTTGTATATTAAAAAATCTGTGGTTGATGTTAAATTTATTTGCTCAAACTTCCTTTCATGTTACCTATTCCTTTTAGGTGCTATCTTTTTCCTCGTTAGTTTTCATGCTCGTTAGCACTAAGTTCTTCCATGAAATTGCAGTCTTTGTACAAATGTACCGTTGCTGTGCAGAATGTAATGATTTCAAATATATTTGTAGCAAAAACCGAGGATTGAAAGCAGTTCAATATTCTGTTTTTCTCTACATAAAGAGCATGATGATCATTTATAGGTACACAAGACTTAGTAACTGTTGAGCTGTTGGCTATGATAAAAGTGTGCCAGTCAATAGAAACATGAATGTGGTTACACATGTTAGATTTTCTGTTGGCCATAGGTTGTTGTTGGTTTCTTGCCATAGCTTACAAACTTGTAGCACTGAATATTTTAGGTTGATGCATCTCCCTCCCTCTAATAGTTTTGCACTAATCTTGATGCACTCCAAGGGGTAAGTAGTTAGACTCATTGCTTTGATGTGCATCAATATGTGTGCAAATCACTATGCACTTGGTGCATTATATTTGTTCATGTAATGTGTTACATACCTCCGTTCACATACATTTGTTCATCTAATGTGTAGTATACCTCCATTCAGATATACATGTTATCAGATGTGTTAGTATACCTCCATTCACATACATAACTTCAAAAGTATTGCTTGACATAATCTTCGTTTGTTTCCGAGAGGAAGGACGAATAGCACATCACGGAGCAGGAGTCACTACGCCTTGTAAGTGTGATTCCCCCATCTCTGGTTCGATTTCGTGCAATTTGAGTGAATATAAGCATTTTCTTAACATCGAACAAACCGGCTCGATCCAGATTTTCCCCTGGGATTTCTGAGAAGATTTTTTTCTAGAGTACGTGGGAGGGGGTCGCGGGAAGGGTGGAGGAAGTGGAGGCCATGGAGGTCTGATGATTTGATCGCAAGTATAATGAAACGCTTGCAGTTGTTGATTCAATTTGGTTTGATTCGAGCATTGTTTTCTCTCGGTATCGAATTGGTTTCCGTGTGCGATTTTTTGGGTTGATTCCATAGTCGAGGGTTAATCATTTTGCATGCGGATTTGAGCGTGTTCGGAGCAATGACGGATTTAGGATTTTATGAATGGGTGTTTGCTAATTACATTGTGTTACATTTTTTAATATATACTTACATTGGTTTATAAAAACTGAAGATAAAAGTCACATTTCTAAGTCTATTTAAAGTCAATGACACTAACAAAATTGAAATAATAAATTAATACTAACACTTTATTTGGCGGCAGAACAATTACAACGTTTTAGAGTAAAACTATTACAACTTTAGTTGACAACACAAGTGTGCACTTTGTTTTTAAATAGATATTAACTTTAACCTACTTCTCTTTTCTTATTTTCTATGTTAGCCTATTAAATGGTGTTTTTTCACACACATAGAAAAAGAAGTAGTACATATTTTTATTTTTGACATATGTTGTCTCTATTTATGATTTACCTCTCTCTAAGAATAACAATTAACATGGGCACTTTGACGAACATATTGCTTCTGAAAAATATAATATAAATATTTATAAACCAAAACCAACTCTCCCAAATGATGTATATTTTGGATTGAAAGGATTATATAAATTCTTCTGACCACCAGATTTATGACAATTGGCACCATCAAATTCCTTCGAATAAAGCATCTAAAATATCTAGATATTTCTAGGAAAATATCTGGATTTAAGATCATGTTCATGGGATCTCTAGAACCCTTAATTATCCAGATCTTTCATGTAGGTAAATCATCCAATATTCCATCTAGTAATTTTAATCTACAGATTAATATATGGTACTAGAAGATGATAAATTTAGCAGATAGACGGATTACAAAATTAATAGCTTAAAATCTATGTATGTGATCAACATAAATAAATTTTGTACATAAAACTATCGAATTTCTCTATAATTATCTAGAAGATGACATTTTTAAATTACTCTCATACAGTACCCAAAATTGCAGGAGAACAATATAGCAGATTAGCCGATATACTGGTCTTTTCCCTAACGAATAGTTTTTACTTCCTCTCAACTCTAATCTCTAATTAAATTTACAAACATAGAGAAAACCAAAGATGAGGGGAACATACTGCACCACAACATTCGACCAAAGCTATTTCTAGTTTTTGCTCTAGCATTCTCTTTATGGAAACTGCACCAGAACCAGTCATTTTGGATAATCTTCATGGCTCTAAATACTTAGATTAAATAAATTTCAGCCATTTCATCCAAAGTATGACTTATTTTCCTCCTTACATTCTTGATGGTATTATTGCCAAAAGGGGGAGAATATTGAAGAAAAAGATAGTTCAGGAGATTTTCTAGAGCATTTTGAGGAAAACTTGCTATTTCTAGTTTTTGCTCTAGCATTCTCTTTGTCAACATGGTCATAAGCCTCCTTGCATTTCTTTGGACCATGGTTGACTTTCAAACTCAAATTTATATGCTTTTTCGGTGTTTGTCCATATACTCACCAAGGGGGAGATTGAGAAACCATGTGAGAAGTGCTCCCACGCTTATGATGAGTAATTGACACGTATGCTGAAAAGTTTGTGAAATGGATCGCTTCTTTGTCTTCTTCTTGTTTCAATTCATCATGCGAAACTACACCGTTTACACAACGGTACTACCAGAGCCTTGGGAGCGGTAATACCGCGTGAGCGCAGTCAGAGCGGTGAGCGCATAAAACTTGAGTTTGATTTGGTTGGTTGTGTGACTATTGCATATGGTAATTCCATTATCTTGAGCGGTGCTATGTGATGTGTTTCTTGTCTGTGTTGACTGTAGGACATCAAGACGGAGTCGTGGCGAGGCACGAGATGACTAGACTAGGCACAGGCGGTGCTGAGGTCAGAACGGTCGGGATGTGCTGAAGACGGCGCAGACTCGAAGTGGTTGCGAGGTGTGCACAGCAAGGAACGAGGAAGCTTCCCGGAAGGTGCAGCAGGGGCGTTTTGGGAAAAGCACGAGACTGCAAAAGCGGAAGCGGATTCGGTTCGAGTTAGTGGATAAAGCAATAGGGTTGTTGGCACTAATGGGTAAAGTGTTGTTGTGAACCCATTAGTGGACACTATAAAAGGAGAGGGAGAGGCATGTGGAGAAAGTGAGAGTTAGTATTTCTTTTCTCTCCATGTGTTGTGTGAGTCTTTCTCTTTTTCTTTTGGGTTGTTGAAGAGTTGGTGGGAGAAGAACAGCTATTGTTCTGCACTTTCCCCCTCTCTTTGTGACTTAGGTGTGTTCTTGATTTCCTTCCGAATGTACATGCGTATGGGGACATATCTTGGAATGAATTGGTTGTAGCAACACTTGTGATCATTCATCTCTTTTTATCTATATGAAAAATCTTGATTTGAGATGATTTTGAGTTGGTCAGGTCGTTCTCTGTTCTTGCAGTCTTCCTGTTCTTCCTCCCTTTTTGGTTGATTTCGTGATTTTCTAGTTGTTGTTTGTTGGTGCTATGAACTAGGAAGATTATCAACATCTTCTGAGCATCCCATTTTCGAAATCAGAAGGAAAAATCAAGAAGCCATCTCTCCCAAGATCGCGCAAAGATCTCCATTCTTTGTGCCTTTTCTAGGTTTTTGAGACAGGAGATTCTTGATTCTTTGATTTTCCAGTGGAATCCTGAAATTGGTTCTTGGTTTATTCTTCTGGGAGTGTTTCCTTGCTATCCTCAAAGTTTCCTAAGCCAAGAAACTAAGAATCTTGCGAATTTCTCAGATTTCAGATTTGTTGTCGCCTGATTTCTTCGTGCGGTACTACCTCTCCTCAAAAGGTACTACCGCTAGGCTCAGCGGTACTACCGCTCAGAGGTACTACCGTTCGGCTCAGCGGTACTACCGCTCAGAGGTAGTACCGCTCGTCTCAGTGAAACTATCGCTTGAAGTCAGACCTGCTCTGAATTTATTTTTCTTGACAGTTTCTTTCTGGATCTGTTTTATTCTTGTTGCTGTGACTTCCAGTAAGCGCATATCTTCTGTCTTCATGGCTTCCATAGCTATTGGAGAAGAAGCATAAGTATGGATACTTGGGGCGATTTTTGAAGGCACCATTCACCCCCCTCTGTTGCCATTTCGGTCCCACAATTCGACTCAACGGTGTATATTACAGCAAGGATTGGGATCATGACGATCATTATCTGTCCATCGGACAATTGACCGATGCTGGCTATGCAATTCAAATCAGTGGCTCTCAGTTCATAATTCATCTAGCTTACAACTTCAACCACATCGTTGGTCATGGATCTCTTGACAAATAAAAGATGTCTTATATTACAAAGTTCTTCAACGGGACAGTGCTTGATCTTACCAAAGTTACATCGGAAGAATGCAAGGAAGCAGAAGAGTACGCCATAGCCAAGGTAATTAGCTCTACACTTTTTATATTCATGTTGGACTCGATTTCTAATGCTTAACTATGTCTTATATTACGAAGTTCTTCAACGGGACCGTGCTTGATCTTAGCGAAGTTACATCGGAAGGATGCAGTGAAGGAGAAGAGTAGCCATAACCGAGGAAATTAGTTCGACATTTGTTACATTCATGTTGTACTCGATTTCTAATGCTTAACTATGTTAATTGTTTAGGGTGAATGGGTACTTGATTCCGCATGTCCTCACCATATAACATCAACAGACACTACATTTGTGAGGAAGTTAAATGTGAAGGGGTTGAAGTAAAGAGCAGTTGGAGGGGGTTCCATATCAATTAGCTATGAAGGCGATGTAATAGCAAAAGACCTCGTACTTAGGAGTGTTTACTATAGCCATGCTATAAGCCAATCTACTCTCGGTTCCTCAGCTAGATAGTGAGGAGGGGTACCGTTTCCTGTATATTTGTGACTATTGCTACGAGAAGCAGGGGCGGACCCACATGGTACGCTGGGTGGGCCACGGCATACCCTGGGGCAGGGGTGGAGCTACCGATATATCCATGAAGACTGAAGCGTCCCCAAAATCCCCGTTCCCAGCCGCCTCCCCAAAATCCCCGATCCTAGCCACAGCCCTCGCCTCCTCGATGCGGCTTCCGGCGCTGCCCTCGCATCCTCCGGCTCCGCTTCCTCCTTCGGCTCCGCCCTCGCCTCCTCCGGTTCCGGTAAATTTTGGATTGAAAGGATTATATAAATTCTTGTGACCACCAGATTTATGACAATTGGCACCATCAAATTCCTTCGAATAAAGCATCTAAAATATCTAGATATTTCTAGGAAAATATCTAGATTTAAGATCATGTTCATGTGATCTCTAGAACCCTTAATTATCCACATCTTTCATGTAGGTAAATCATCCAATATTCCATCCAGTAATTTTAATAAATTACAGATTAATATATGGTACTAGAAGATCATAAATTTACCAGATAGATGGATTACAAAATTAATAGCTTAAAATCTATGTATCCGATCAACATAAATAAATATTGTACAGAAAACTATCGAATTTCTCTATAAATATCTAGAAGATGATATTTTTAAATTACTCTCATACAGTACCCAAAATTACTGGAGAACAATATAGCAGACTAGCCGATATACTGGTCTTTTCCCTAACGAATACTTTTTATTTACTCTCAACTCTAATCTCTAATTAAATTAACAAACATAGAGAAAATGAAAGATGAGGGGAACATACTACACCACAACATTCGACTCAACGGTGTATATTACAGCGAGGATTGGGATCGTGACGATCATTATATGTCCATCCGACAATTGTCCGATGCTGGCTATGCTATTCAAATCAGTGGCTCTCAGTTCACAATTCATCTAGCTTACAACTTCAACCACATCGTTGGTCATAGATCTCTTGACAAATAAAAGATGTCTTATATTACAAAGTTCTTCAACGGGACCGTGCTTGATCTTACCAAAGTTACATCGGAAGAATGCAAGGAAGGAGAAGAGTACGCCATAGCCAAGGTAATCAGTTCTACACTTGTTATATTCATGTTGTACTCGATTTCTAATGCTTAACTATGTCTTATATTACGAAGTTCTTCAACGGGACCGTGCTTGATCTTAGCGAAGTTACATCGGAAGGATGCAGTGAAGGAGAAGAGTAGCCATAGCTGAGGTAATTAGTTCTACATTTGTTACATTCATGTTGTACTCGATTTCTAATGCTTAACTATGTTAATTGTTTAGGGTGAATGGGTACTTGATTCCGCATGTCCTCACCATATAACATCAACAGACACTACATTTGTGAGGAAGTTAAAGGTGAAGGGGTTGAAGTACAGAGCAGTTGGAGGGGGTTCCATATCAATTAGCTATGAAGGCGATGTAATATCAGCGATGTAATAGCAAAAGACCTCGTACTTAGGAGTGTTTACTACAGCCGTGCTATAAGCCAATCTACTCTCGGTTCCTCCGCTAGACAGTGAGGAGGGGTACCGTTTCCTGTATATTGGTGACTATTGCAACATGAAGTAGGGACGGACCCATAGGGTATGCCGGGTAGGCCACGGCATACCCTGGGGCAGGGGCGGAGCTACCGATATATCCATGAAGACTGAAACGTCCCCAAAATCCCCGATCCCAGCCGCCTCCCCAAAATCCCCAATCCTAGCCGCAGCCCTCGCCTCCTCCTCGCGGCCTCCGGCGCTACCCTTGCATCCTCCGGCTCCGCCTCCTCCTTCAGCTCCGCCCTTTCCTCCTCCGGTTCCGATAAATTTTGGATTGAAAGGATTATATAAATTCTTGTGACCACCAGATTTATGACAATTGGCACCATCAAATTCCTTCGAATAAAGCATCTAAAATATCTAGATATTTCTAGGAAAATATCTAGATTTTTGATCATGTTCATGGGATCTCTAGAACCCTTAATTATCCACATCTTTCATGTAGGTAAATCATCCAATATTCCATCCAGTAATTTTAATCTACAGATTAATATATGGTACTAGAAGATGATAAATTTACTAGATAGACTGATTACAAAATTAATAGCTTAAAATCTATGTATCTGATCAACATAAATAAATATTGTACAAAAAACTATCGAATTTCTCTATAATTATCTAGAAGATGACATTTTTAAATTACTCTCATACAGTACCCAAAATTACAGGAGAACAATATAGGAGATTAGCCGATATACTAGTCTTTTCCCTAACGAATACTTTTACTTCCTCTCAACTCTAATCTCTAATTAAATTAACAAACATCGAGAAAACCAAAGATGAGGGGAACATACTGCACCACAGCATTCGACTCAACGGTGTATATTACGGCGAGGATTGGGATCATGACGATCATTATCTGTCCATCGAAAAATTGTCTGATGCTGGCTATGCAATTCAAATCAGTGGCTCTCAGTTCACAATTCATCTAGCTTACAACTTCAACCACATCGTTGGTCATGGATCTCTTGACAAATAAAATATGTCTTATATTACAAAGTTCTTCAACGGGACCGTGCTTGATCTTACCAAAGTTACATCGGAAGAATGCAAGGAAGGAGAAGAGTTCGCCATAGCCAAGGTAATTAGTTCTACACTTGTTATATTCATGTTGTACTCGATTTCTAATGCTTAACTATGTCTTATATTACGAAGTTCTTCAACGGGACCGTGCTTGATCTTAGCGAAGTTACATCGGAAGGATGCAGTGAAGGAGAAGAGTAGCCATAGCTGAGGTAATTAGTTCTACTTTTGTTACATTCATGTTGTACTCGATTTCTAATGCTTAACTATGTTAATTGTTTAGGGTGAATGGGTACTTGATTCCGCATGTCCTCACCATATAACATCAACAGACACTACATTTGTGAGGAAGTTAAAGGTGAAGGGGTTGAAGTACAGAGCAGTTGGAGGGGGTTCCATATCAATTAGCTATGAAGGCGATGTAATAGCAGCGATGTAATAGCAAAAGACCTCGTACTTAGGAGTGTTTACTACAGGCGTGCTATAAGCCAATCTACTCTCGGTTCCTCCGCTAGACAGTGAGGAGGGGTACCGTTTCCTGTATATTGGTGACTATTGCTACATGAAGTAGGGACGGACCCACAGGGTATGCCGGGTGGGCCACGGCATACCTTGGGGCAGGGGCGGAGCTACCGATATATCCATGAAGACTGAAACGTCCCCAAAATTCCCGATCCCAGTCGCAGCCCTCGCCTCCTCCTTGCGGCCTCTGGCGCTGCCCTCACATCCTCCGGCTCCGCCTCCTCCTTCGTCTCCGCCCTCGCCTCCTCCGGTTCTGGTCCTCGCCTTGGCTCCCCCTCCCTATGGCCCTGCGTGGCTGCGCCGCCCCCTCCCAGTAAGGTTGAAATTTGAAGCAACTATTATACAACATTGAAATACTTGAGTTGATAAGCGAAGCTGCAAATTGTAGAGTTTTGTTTGATAATTGACATGTCGAATCTCTACTGGTGTGGTGGCTAGCTATTGTATTTGCTTTTCTGCGAGTAAACAATATTGGTAGTGTTTCTTGTTAGATGGTATGGCCATGCTTGTCCAGTTGTCCGAATGTCGAACAATCCAACATGTTAGTAATTGGCTATGGTCATATTTCACTCAATACCAAGTCACAATTTCTCTAGAAAACTGAATAGTCAAACCCAAAATAGCTAAGAGCATTATGCTGTCATACCTTCAATTTCTCTAGAAAACTGAATAGTAGGACATCCATTGTAAGATTTCAGTATGCTGTACCTTTCTACTTATCCATTGTTGAAATGCATATTTTTGCATAGCCAATGTTCTGTAAATTGAGTTGATACAATTGGTCACATAATTTGGGATTTTGGATCTCCATATGCCTTTTGCTGCGAGTAGCTGCATTGTATAGTTTAGATATACTTGGGTGCAAATTGGTCCATGTAGGCAAACTACAATGCAATTTTTCTTGGGAATCTACAGTGCAATGCAGTTTTTCTTGGGAATCTACGTGAAGTGGCACGACGACAGCCTGGTCGGGAAAGCCGCCAAAGATGGTGGAAACAAGGTGTATTACGTTCAATATTTTCATGCTAAAGATCGACAGTAGTGACATATAAACTTTGCCTTTTAAGTTTACATGTTCTTTTATTTGAGTGGCATTGTTGCCTGGACGATCTCCCGAATCGTCACCTAAGAATCTGTGTAGGACCGTATGGCACAATCAGAGGGGGGGTGAATGATTATCTCTGCTTTTTATCTCATGAAATCAAGACACAACGCAATGCAATGACAACAGAAACGATCTGAATTACCGAATGACCACACCTGTTGCTTGTGCGTGGTCGAAGACCCTCTGCAGCTCTAGTCGCTTGTTCTCGTTACGACCTACTCGGTTGAACGTGGTTGTAATCGACTGTCGTCCGACCGCTCGTTCCTGTTAGCTGTGATCACTCAGCCGACAACCGATCACTAGTCTTCTCGTCTCGGTTGTTCGATACGACAACGTTGCACATGATCGTATCTTCCTTCCACCTGGAATACCAGTCGATCGACCACCACCCAAACGAGAACCCGTCGAGGACAAGTCAGAGCACGGAAAACAGAGGAAGAACGCGATGCTCTGTAAGTGATCAGAGATGAAGGACATTGATCTATTATTTCATGATCAACCTTTTTTGCTACAAAGCGCCTCACAGCACCCCTAAAGACCTTCTCCACAAAAGCCGTAAAACCCTCACACTAGCCTGCAACCTCCCCTACATTTTATAGCCAGCGTAACAAAGTCGTGTCCAACACAAACACATCAAGCCGTGTCCTAAACCACCTGGACACGAGATCTATCACTTCCTCAGACTAAAGGGACCTGAAACCCTTTCCTAACACGGGTATTACTCAACTCGTATAGATCATGGACTCCATCCATGATTCCATACGACACACGCTACTAATCCTCCAGGATACCCCACCTGGATCTTCATAGTGCCCATCACCGCATGCTCTCGCGCGAGCCCAATCACCTCGCGTGACCACCTGACCGCAAAACCTCATATTACCCCTCCAAGTTCGGGTCTTCTTTGTCACCGATCGTAATCGTCTCCACGCCTCACACAGCATCCACCTTTGATCTCCATGTGCTGCTGGCATGAGCTCGACCACCTCCCGTGACCTCACGACCGCTTGAACCTCAGATTACCCCTCCTATCCGGGTCTTCCTCGTCACCGACCATGGCTGCCACCTCTATACCACACCTTTGTCTAACTCCAGACAAGATCCACAACTCCTACGACCATCACCCAGGTCGTTTATGACCGCACTATTCCATCGCAACCACTTATGACCATGAACCAGGCCATTTACAACCGCTCCAAACCTATGGCTACCATCTGCGACCAAGCCCAACATGATTTATGAACGCTCTGAACTATCGCTAACTGAAACAGATCAATAGACCACCGACTGCTAACTCGTAATCCATAAGTACTCGAAAACTGCACTGACTAACGAGTACCAACTACCGAGTCATAGCCTACACCCGACCACTTGTCGTGGACGAAAGACCACCTCCGCTGAGTACCGAGTCCTCCGATTACCTCAAGCACCAACCACTATCGACCACCATTCACTGACCAGTGCAACACTGGTCTAACATGAGTACTTGACGTACTCGAAAATCGCAAGTGAGAAGGACTCGTATCGACCATGCAGTCTTACGAGTACCGACCGTGAAGCCAGCGGCAATCGATCGCTAAAGCTTTGACTATCGAAGACAAAACAATAGTCAATAATGTTTACGAGTATCAACCAGACTGCCCAGACTACGATCATGGAGGTAGTCTGTCAAAACTACGACCATCGACTGCAAAGCCTTAGATTATCGACCAGTAAAACTTCGACTATTGAATACAACCAGTACAGTCTACGCCCATCAAGTACTGGTGGTACAACCATGAAAGAATACGATTACCTACCGTGGTCGTAAAGCTGAAGTTGTATTGCCATGGTTGAAAGGTGAAGTTGCACTACCGTGGTCGAAGCCAGACGTGGACGAATGTTGAACGTGGTCGAAAGCTTCACCATGGTCGAAAGCTTCACCATGGTCGAAAACTAAACGTGGACGAATGTTGAACGTGGTCGAAAGCTTCACCGTGGTCGAAAGCTTCACCGTGGTCGAAAACTGAACATGGTCGAAAGGTGAACGTGGTCGAAGGCTTCACTGTTGTCAAAAGCTTCACCGTGGTCGAAAACTGAATGTGATCGGAAGCTCGAACGTGGTCGGAAGCTCGAACGTGGTCGGAAGCTTGTACGTGGTCGAATAGCGTCTGTTTGCCGTGGTCGTATAGTTGTCTGTCGTGGTCGTAACCCTGTCTGATGTGGTCGAAACATGTCTGATGTGGTCGAAAGAGAAATGCCGTGGTCGTAAGAGTGTCTGTCATGGTCGTATGCTTCTTTGCCGTGGTCGTATGCTTCTCTGAAGGCTGTTATCACTTGAAGCTGAGCAAAAACACTTGAAAGCACGGACTTCAATAGCAAATGACCAAGTTTTCACAAATGCAAAATCCAAGACAAACCAAAATGTCAATTATTCCATCATATATTAATCTACGACCATCCACATGGTCTAACAATCTCCCTCTTGATGAATACATTAACAACACCTTAACAAAAAATTCAAATAATTTGCGTTTTGAAATAGAAGCAAAAAATCTCCCGAAACAAAATCTCCAAATATCTCTCCCACTGACTTCAATTTCTCCCCCTTTAGCAATGTAATCATCAAGAATTTTAGAGAGAGAACCATTCTAAGATTATAAAAGTCAATTTGTATAAATATTTTAACAGGCCAAAACTGTGTGTAGAGCTTCCTAGATCATATAAAGTCACATATCATATAGCTATATTTGAAACTACTCTTTTAGCATTATTAGACAATTTTAGATCAATAACAGGCATTTAATCAATGACTAGGCCAATTATGCAAAGCACAATGAGATATAACAACGAAAAGTCAAAGCCTAAAATTGAAGCAAACATTAAATCTAGAAGGGCTAGCAGTCTCATAAACAATCTATTGCTTCACACATCATTTTCAGGCATGTGGCATGCTTGTAGCATACTTCTTTTCATTTGTGCACTTTTTGTGCTTTTTCTATTATTTAACCATGGCATGCTTGAAGCATACATCTTTTCAATTCTCACTTGATACCACTTACAAGATACCAATTGTAGAATTTATACCTTTTTATATGTAAAAACATGCCAATTTGAGTGAACATAAAAATTGTGATATGAAACATATAAACCACAAACCAAGATTTAAAAGATGATTCAAAATCAAGCTAGTCCTTTTCTATGAACATCACAAAGTACTATCAATAATTACTCTAGTCAAAGACTTATGCCAAGTCATGTTTTAATTTAACTATGGTGGTTTAATTAAGACTAGTTGTGTTCTAGGCTGCACAATATATGAGAAATATGATAAAGCAAGCTCTACTACTCATTTGATCAATATTGGTGAATTATATTCCAAGTATAATGGACAAAGCTTCTGACACCACTTTCACAACATACTCCCCCTCAGAATAAACCCATCTTAAAGGATCGCGAGTAGGCTACGAGAGCAGAAAACAAAATTTTTTCTACCGCGCACACAAGAACATCATGCTTAAGGAGGGATCATGGATCGTTACCACTAGACGCCAGTGCGCGAAGAAGAGTTGGAGAAGTCGATCCAACCACGCGTCAGTAGTAGTGGAAGTAGTCGATCGTCCCGAACCGATCGTCTCCTCCACGCGATCAACCACACCACGAGCGGATCCAATCAGAGGTTGTTGATGCCGATCAACGCCGCAACGAGCGGCGCCTCCACCGGTATCCACACGTCCCGGTGGAACGCCGATCGCGAGTGTACCAAAGACTCGCGAGCGGCTAGGGTTTGGCTCTGGAGGTGGCGGCTACGGATTAGCTCGAGATTATCAGGTGCGTTCCTCACCCTCGCCTCCATATATATAGACCTCCTCACTTGGGCCTCGTGGACCGAGGCCCAATAGGAGTCTATCCGGATCTCTATCCGAATTGAGCCCATATCCGAATCACATTCGAATTAGTGTTCCAACCCGTTCGTGTGCGACCACAGGTTCACGTATACTTGGTCGCGACCGAAACACCTTTCCGGTCACCACATTAATAGCGGACTCTAGCAAGACATATTAACCCCAAAGTATACGTAAAGATCATATCGGTGAACTCGTAATGTTCTCATGTACTAATCCCTTTGCCTCACGATATAGATTAAGCTCAAGGCGAGACCGTGTCATCCTCTTAATAGCTCAATCACTCTCTCGATTCCGTGATGGATTATAAACTCGTGATTGACTCCTCAATCACCTTGGCATGGCCATGCACTTTCATAATCCATTACATCGAGGGGCCCAGATATCTCTCCCATAAGGAGGGGCAAATTCTATCTTGATCATTCACATCCCACTACATGTTTCATGGCAAACCCAAAGACTACTTTTATGACTACCCGATTCGGAGTAGTGTTTAGTAGTCCCAAAGTAAGCTACTACGCATCTTGGGAACCATGATGATCTCAAGTCTAAGGATTCCACATAAACACTACTTGAGACCAACCGATGACACTTGGAATCTCTGCAGATCTCATGGCGGGTCTATCCAACATATGTTCACTAACACATGTCCATATTATTGATTTGGCATCTCCATACCATGATCCATGAGACATGATCATCAATCAATACATATGCTGATCTTTGAATCATATTTGTTCCTCATATGAAATATAATCGGGATCATTTAGAAATAGCAACATTTTGGCATTAAGAGTCTCACGAATAAGTCACATACTCATTGATCAATAATGATAATGTCTATTTCAAGGAACAAAGCAATGTATCATAAACATAGTATGTGATATATTCAACATCTCCATGTTGCCTCTAGGGCATATCACCAACAGTCTCCCACTTGCACTAGAGTCAACCATGTAGGTATCTAATACCCATTGCCCTAGTGTGAGCCTCATGCTTTGGCTGGGGAAGCGGCTTTGTCAACGGATCTGCAATGTTCAAATCCGTGTGTACTTTGCATATCTTAACATCGCCTCTCTCCACAATCTCGCGGATGAGATGAAATCGCCGTAGAATGTGCTTGGACTTCTGGTGCGATCTAGGCTCCTTGGCTTGCGCAATGGCTCCACCGTTGTTGTCACAGAGAGGTCCATTGGGTGGAGGCACTAGCCATCACACCAAGCTCGAAACAAATTTCTTGATCCAAATGACCTCTTTAGCGACTTGAAGCCGCTATGTACTCGGCTCATTGTAGAATCAAGAACTGCTCCTGCTTGGAACTCTTCCACTTACCGCACCGCCATTCAGGCAGAACACAAATCCCGATTGCGATCTAAAATCATCTTTGTCAGTTTGGAAGTTAGCATCGGTGTAACCATTTACAACGAGCTCTTCCTCACCCCCATAGACGAGGAACACATCTTTAGTTCTTCTCAAGTACTTCAAGATGTTCTTCTGATAATCCGATGACTTTCACCGGATCGATCGGTATCTACTCGTAGCACTTAAAGCATACGAGACATCCGGACGTGTACAAAGCATGGCATACATAATGGATCCAATAGTCAAGCATATGGAATCGCATTCATTTTATCCCGCTCATCGGTGTACTAGGACACCGATTTTTGCTAAGATTTATACCATGTGACATAGGTAGGAAGCCTTTCTTGGAATCCCGCATGTTGAACCTTTTCAACACCTTGTCAATGTACGTATCTTGGCTTAATCCAATCACCTTTTGATCTATCTCTATAGATCTTGATGCCAGAATATATGTCGCCTCTCCTAAGTCTTTCATAGAGAAACTACTTTTCAATGAAGACTTAATGATTCGACATAGGAATGTCATTTCCGATCAATAATATGTCATCCACATATAAGACCGTAAACACGAGTGCGCTCCCACTAGCCTTTTGTAAACACAAGGCTCTTCTTCGTTCTTGATGAAACCAAACCCTTTGATTACTTCATCAAAGCGAATGTTCCAACTCCGAGATGCTCTTTAATCCATAAATGGATCTTTGCACTTGCATATCTTTCTAGCGAAATGCGGATCGACAAAACACGTGGGGTGTGTCATGTACACATCCTCACTCGATTTCCATTAAGGAAAGCTGTTTTGACATCCATTTGCCATATTTCATAGTCGAAATAAGCGAGAATCGCTAGAATGATCCGAATAGACTTTAGCATTGCGACGGCGAAAAAGTTTCATCATAATCAACACCTTGAATTTGTTTGAAACCTTTGGCCACCAATCGCGCTTTATAGATGTGAACATTTCCATCTATGTCTATCTTTTCTTGAAAACCCATTTGCACTCAATGGTTTTAACACCATCGGTGGATCAACCAAGTTCCAAACTTGATTACCGTGCATGGATTCAATTTCGGATCTCATGGCTTCAAGCCATTTCTCAGTCTGGTCCCACCATCGCTTCTTCATAGGTCTTAGGTTCATCGTTGTCTAACAACAATATATCCCGTTGTTGAGTAGTCAAGAACATGTACCTCTCGGTACACGACGTGACCTCTCGACCTCGTGGTGCCGTGTGTCCACAACAGGTTTTTCAACAGCTTGTTCATCCTGTTGTGGTTACAGAGGGAGTGAAACGTTTTCGGTGTTTCTCGAATTTCTTCAAGTTGCACCATGCTCCCACTATCCCTTCTTGAGAGAAACTCTTTCTCTAAGAAGACACCATGCTTAGGCGACAAACACTTTGCCTTCTTCTTGATTATAGAAGTAATATCCTTTTGTTTCCTTAGGATACCCGATAAAGAAGCATTTATCGATTTAGGACCGAGCTTATCGATTGTAAACGTTTACATAAGTCTCACATCCCCAAATCTTAAGAAAAGACAAGCTAGGACGTTGTCCCGTCCACATCTCATATGGTGTCTTTTCTCACGATTTTGATGGAACTCATTTAGTGTGAAAGCTACTTTCAAGAGCGTACCCCAAAAGACAACGGAAGATCACTATGGCTCATCATGGGCGCACCATATCTAATAAGGTGCGATTTCTCGCTCAGATACCCCATTCCATTGAGGTGTTCCAAGGCGAGTCAATTGTGGAACAATTCCACAATCCTTCAGATGATTACCAAACTCATGGCTCAAATACTCGCCTCCACGATCAGATCGTAGAAACTTGATTGTCTTGCCTAAATGATTCTGCACTTCATTTTGGAATTCTTTGAACTTTTCAAAGGATTCGGACTTATCTTCATCGGTAGATATATCCATATCTACTAAAGTCATCGATAAAAGTTATGAAGTCTTGAAAACCACCTCATCGTTGAGCTCATTGGTCCACATACATCGAATGTACGAGTGCCAATAAGTCACTTGCCTGCTCACCTTAACCTGTGAAAGGTGCTTTTGTCATCTTGCCAAGTAAACAAGATTCGCATGTCTCAAATGATTCAAAATCAAATGAGTGCGAATACCATCTCTATGGAGCTTCTCCATGCGTTTCTCATTTATGTGACCTAGCGGCGGTGCCAAATAAGCGTGGGATTCAAATCATTCGATCGTTGCCTCTTTGTATTAATGTTATAGACCGATGACTCTTCAAGAGTAAGAACATATAACCCATTCACCAATGGAGTATGACAATAGAACATATCTTTGAAATAAAGAGAACAACCATTGTTCACGATCTAAAGTCATAACCTTCGCTTGTAAACATGAAGCGAAATAATGTTCTTGGAAAGAGATGGAACACAATAACAATTATTCAATTCCAAAACTAATCACGAAGGTAAAGACAATGGCATGGTGCCAACACCACCGCAGCAACTTTTGCTCCATTGCCAGCGCCAAGATCCACTTCGCTCCTCCTCAAACTTCTACTTCTTCTTAGCCCCCGCAACGATTTGCAAATGTGAGCAACCGATCCGGTATCAAATACCCAAGAATCGAAGATGAAGTAGCAAGATTGATTTCTATAACATTTATACCGGAGCGAAGTCGTACTTCCTTCTTTTCTCAAGATCCTCCAAGTACTTTGGGCGTTCCTTTTCCAATGTCCCGATTGCTTACGATGGTAGCAATCGCATCGAGCAGGCCCTTCTTGACTTGCTTGGCCTTAGAACCGCTCGCGATCTCATCGGGAGCTAACTTTCTTTGACCGCGCCTTTCTTTACATAGGGCTTGCCCTTGCCTTTCTCGCATCATCATCACATGATGGTGCTTTTCTTAATGCTTTCCTCGGCTGATTTTAGCATCCCATGCAACTCGACCAAGGTCTTGTCCATGTTGTTCATGTGATAGTTCGAATGAATGGCTCAAAGCTCGAGGGAGCGATCAAGAATCACATCGGTAGCCAACTCTTGGCTAAGGGAAAACCAAGCTTTCCGGACTCTCAATGTAGCCAATCATCTTAATCACATGAGGGTCGACGGATTCCCTTCGCAAGCTCGCACGCAAACAAGGACTTTGAAGTGTTGAACCTCTCACCCTTGCTTGGTTCTCAAACATACCACGCAACCCCACAATGATATTGTAGGCATCGTGTTCTCATATTGCTTCAAGCTCGAGAGGACATTGTGGCAAGCATGAGACACTCACATCAAGGTAATCATTCGTTTGCTTCTCATAAGCTTTCCGTGCGACCACGGTAGCATTATCGGGCAAGTCATCGGGATAAGGAGACTCAAGGACATGCTCCTTGCGCTCTTGCTTGAGAACAATTCTCAGGTTGCGACATCATGCTTAAGGAGGGATCATGGATCGTTACCACTAGACGCCAGCAAGCAATGTGAAGAAGAGTTGGAGAAGTCGATCCAACCACGCTGTCAAGTAGTAGTGGAAGTAGTCGATCGTCCCGAACCGATCGTCTCCTCCACGCGATCAACCACACCACGAGCAGATCCAATCAGAGGTTGTTGATGCCGATCAACGCCGCAACGAGCGGCGCCTCCACCCAGTATCCACACGTCCGGGTGGGCGCCGATCGCGAGTGTACCAAAGACTCATGAGCGGCTAGGGTTTGGCTCGAGGTGGCGGCTACGGATTAGCTCGGGATTATCGGTGCGTTCCTCACCCCTCGCCTCCATATATATAGACCTCCTCACTTGGGCCTCGTGGACCGAGGCCCAATAGGAGTCTATCCGGATCTCTATCCGAATTGAGCCCATATCCGAATCACATTCGAATTAGTGTTCCAACCCGTTAAGTGTGCGACCACAGCAGGTTCACGTATACTTGGTCGCGACCGAAACACCTTTCCGGTCACCACGTTAATAGCGGACTCTAGCAAGACATATTAACCCCAAAGTATACGTAAAGATCATATCGGTGAACTCGTAATGTTCTCATGTACTAATCCTTTGCCTCACGATATAGATTAAGCTCAAGGCGAGACACGTGTCATCCTCTTAATAGCTCAATCACTCTCTCGATTCCGTGATGGATTATAAACTCGTGATTGACTTCTCAATCACCTTGGCATGGCCATGCACTTTCATAATCCATTACATCGAGGGGCCCAGATATCTCTCCCATAAGGAGGGCAAATTCTATCTTGATCATTCACATCCCACTACATGTTTCATGGCAAACCCAAAGACTACTTTTATGACTACCCGATTCACGGAGTAGTGTTTAGTAGTCCCAAAGTAAGCTACTACGCATCTTTGGGAACCATGATGATCTCAAGTCTAAGGATTCCACATAAACACTACTTGAGACCAACTGATGACACTTGGAATCTCTGCAGTATCTCATGGCGGGTCTATCCAACATATGTTCACTAACACATGTCCATATTATTGATTTGGCATCTCCATACCATGATCCATGAGACATGATCATCAATCAATACATATGCTGATCTTTGAATCATATTTGTTCCTCATATGAAATATAATCAGGGATCATTTAGAAATAGCAACATTTTGGCATTAAGAGTCTCATGAATAAGTCACATACTCATTGATCAATAATGATAATGTCTATTTCAAGGAACAAAGCAATGTATCATAAACATAGTATGTGATATATTCAACATCTCCATGTTGCCTCTAGGGCATATCACCAACACATCTAACTCAAAAGGAGCAAATTTAGAATGGACAAGGAACTGAGAAAGAAACCTTGGAAACCAGAAAGGAATTCAGAGACAATTTGAAAACGACTACTTGTAAATTAACATTACTTTTCCACATGGTCTAAACTGAAGGAGAAGTCTCATGAAAACTCCCAGAGAAAGGTGAAGAACTCTCTAGTGTTCCACTCAAGCAATGATGCAAAAGACTGGAACTAAATCAAGTGCCTGTTCTCTACCCCTGGTTCACTGATCTCAAACCATAGTTTTTGTTAGTCTCAAAGTACTGGGGTTAGTCAAGTAAGCTTTAGGAATCCAATACTGTGATACACACAAGGAGTCAGCAGCAGCCAAAGATAACAGTTTAAGTGAAGATTTAGCCTTTGTCAAATTCTGGTCGGGAAGCTTCCGTGTCACTGGTCGAAACCCATCCGAGCACCACTAGACGGCTGGTCGAACCCTCGATCCGACCACGTTGTAGCGCTCATGAACAGCTGGTCGTAGATCTTGTTCGACCACGCTGTATCGATCACAGAGAAAAGCTGGTCGTAGCTCTGATCCGACCATGCTGTTGCAATCACGGGAAGAAGTAAGTCGTAACTCTCCTGAGTACCTTTATCGACCACAGGGACCAACCGACCGACAGCTCTGTTCGACCACCCTAGTCTGACCATGGAGAGCACCTGGTCGATGACCTGGTCTGTTCGTGGAACGGATGACCATGGAGCGCTTGACGACTTGGCTGACTGGTCTGCTTGCAAAACGTCCGACTAAAGAGTGCTCGACAACGTGGTTGATTGGTTTGATCAACGACTGGCCATTACGACTAGGTTTACCAGATGAAGTTCCTGAGACTACATAAGCCACATTGGAGGATGCAGAGCGATAGTTGGGAACTAGCACAGTCTTTTTTTGTGAACGTATTTTCAGCCTGTCTTTCTTCTCCTTCGTAGCTTTTCGAAAGCAAAACTGAACCACATGACCATCTCTACCACAATGAGTGCATTTATATTTATCCGTTGAATTCACAACACCCACTTTGGTAGAGAATTACTTTGCAACACCCATAGATTTAAATTTAATTTCTTTAGGTTCAGGTTCTACTCCCAATTTCCCGGGTTCAAGAAGCTTAGCAACTTTAGGAGGATTATTTTTGGCATGCTCGATGAAATTAAATCCTAGACCGTGTTTCTTTATGCTTGTTTTTTATTGATCTAGAATCATGTTCAAATTCTTTTTACCAAATGAGAACCTCTCTAAAGTGTCTCTTAGATACTCATTCTCTTTAGCCAATGCTGAACAGGTTGTGCATTTAACAAAATCATTTGCAAGACTTTTAGAAGCAGTAGACTGAACTAATCTTTCCTTTTCAGCAAAATCATTGAGTTGTCTAGTCAAGGCTTCTATTTCAGTGTTAAGCTTAGGATAATTTGAGCACGAAAGAGTCTCATGGTAGATCATTTGTTGAATTGACTCCTGAGATGAATTAAGCCTAGCCTAAAGTAAATTACACTTAGAACAAACCTTAGATTGAGCAGAAGAGCCAGACTTAAGCTTTTCAATTTCATCATTAGCAAGTTTTAGCTTTTCATCACAAGAATCATGAACTAATCGTAACTCATCAAGTTTAGCAAGTATATCACTAAGTCAAGTCAAGTTTGATGTATTAATTGTTCTAACAGTTTCTAACTCAGCATGTAAAACTTGACAAGCCTCACAAGATTCATCATCAGGAATAGAAGCTCTAAGTCTATTAATTTCATAATTCAAGCTTTCAATAATAAAATCATGTTTTTTAATTTTCCTCTTATCCTTTTTGAATTCTTCTGTCAATCTAAGCACAGCTCGAGATAAATTATTATAAGAAGGTTTTACCTCATCAGGATCACTGTAAAGATCATCATCACTGAGCTCCTCAATGTTGGCCATAAAACACATCCCTGTGAAGTCTTCTTCTTTTGTCTTCTTGCCTTTGACCTCATCATCGCTCGTAGAATCAATATCACTCAAATTAATCTCTTCAAGTGCTGCAAGTACTTTGTTGACTGCCTTGCGATAGTTGCGCTTCTTGTTTGGGTCAAACTTAAATTGAGTGCGACGAGTTGGAACCTTGTCATCTTTATCCTCCTTGCTCCTCAATTTTGGACAATCCATCTTCATGAGGCCTGGTTCGTCACATTCATAGCATCTGATTGGTCTTGACATATCACCTCGTTTCCTCATCCTCACATTGTTGAGTGCCTTGTATGCTCGTGAGGAGATCAACACCAAATCCTCTTCAGGAAGCTGCTCAAACTGTTCCTCTTAAAAGGAAGACAAGGCAAACAAAGAAACACAAGACAAAGCATTTGACGAAGTACTCTCCACAGGGTTAGTCACAAGTGCTAAAGGTGAGGATTTACCAATCTTGGATGGCAAAGCTTCCATCTCATAGGTTTTCAATCTAGAATAAAGATCATCCATAGTTAAAGTATCTAGATCGACAATTTGATTAATAGTTGTGACAACCATCAATCACTCAGAACCTAAATATCACAAAATTTTAGTTGCATTATCTTCATCAGCAGGAATAACACCAACAACGCGCAGGTCACTCAATATTTTCTCAAAGCGAGCAAAGAGATCATCAATGGATTCACCAGACTTCGTAACAAAATCTGAATATTCTTTTTGATAAAGATTTTTACGCACTTTCTTTATTTTAGTGGTTCCATCATGATAATCACATAAATTTTTCCATATTAAATGTGCAGAATTAATATGGGCTACACGATCAAACTCTTTGCGAGAAAACCCTTGAAATAACAGATTACGAGCTTGCGCATTTAAATCAACATCTGCTTTGTTTAGATTTGTAACAGGAACAGGAACCTCATATGGTATAGCAACTTTATTCCACACGATCTGTATTACTGGATGACCACACCTGCTGCTCGTGCGTGGTCGAAGACCCTCTGCAGCTCTAGTCGCTTGTTCTCGTTACGACCACTCGGTTGAACGTGATCGTAATCGACTATCGTCCGACCGCTCGGTCTTGCTAGCTACGATCACTCAGCTAACAACCGATCACCGGTCTTCTCGTCTCGGTTGCTCGATACGACAACGTTGGACGTGGTCGTATCTTCCTTCCGCCTGGAATACAAATCAATCGACCACTGCCCAAACGAGAACCCGTCGAGGACAAGTCAGAGCACAGAAAACAGAGGAAGAATGGCGATGCTCTGATCAGAGATGAAGGAAATTGATCTATTATTTCATCATCAACCTTTTTGGCTACAAAGCGCCTTACAACACCCCTAAAGACCTTCTTCACAAAAGCCCTAAAACCCTCATGCTAGCCTACAACCTACCCTGCATTCTATAGCCAGCGCAACAAAGTCGTGTCCAACACAAGCACATCAAGTCGTGTCCTAAACCACCTGGACACGAGATCTATTTCTTCCTCAGACCAAAGGGACCTGAAACCCCTTCCTAACACGGGTTTTAACCAACTCGAATAGATCATGGACTCCATCCATGACTCCATACGACACACGCTACTAATCCTCCAGGATACCCCACCTGGATCTTCATAGCGCCCATCACCACGTGCTCTCGTGTGAGCCCGATCACCTCGCGTGACCACCTGACCGTAGGACCTCAGATTACCCCCTCCAAGTCCTGGTGTTCTTTGTCACCGACCGTAACCGTCTCCACGCCTCACACAACATCCACCTTTGATCTCCATGTGCTTCTGGCATGAGCTCGACCATCTCGCGTGACCTTATGACCGCCTGAACCTCAGATTACCCTCTCCTAGTCCGGGTCTTCCTCGTCACCGACCATGGCCGCCGCCTCCATACCCACCTGCACATGCAAAGACCAAATAAACTATCTCCGAGCAACACACATTAGCCAATCACACCCTTGTCTAACTCCAGACAAGATCTACAACTCCTACGACCATCACCCAGGTCATTTACGACCGCACTATTCCATCGCAACCACTTACGACCATGAACTAGACCATTTACGATCGCTCCAAACATATCGCTACCATCTACGACCAAGCCCAACATCATTTACGACTGCTCTGAACTATCGCTAACCGAAACAGATAAATAGACCACCGACCGCTAACTTGTAATCCACAAGTACTCGAAAACCACACCGACTAACGAGTACCAACTATCGAGTCACAGCCGACACCCGACCACTTGCCGTGGTCGAAAGACCACCTCCACTGAGTACCGAGTCTTCCGAGTACCTCAAGCACCAATCACTATCGACCACCATTCACCGACCAGTCCAACACTGGTCCAACACGAGTACTTGATGTACTCGAAAATCGCAAGTAAGAAGCACTCGTATCGACCATGCAGTCTTATGAGTACCGACCATGAAGTCAGCGGCAATTGATCGCTAAGCCTTCGCGTAGGACCGAAATGGCAATAGAGGGGGTGAATGGTGCCTTCAAAAAACCGCCCCGAGTATTCACATGATTTTCTTCTCCAATAGCTATAAACGCTATGAAGCAAGAAAACAAACGCTCACTAGACACTGAAAATGATCTAAACGGAAAGGAAGACAAAGGCAAAGAAATAATTCAGAAGGCAGGAAATCTGTTCTGTCTGCAGGAGTATCGGCAGTTGGACCTCTGGAACCACACTGGTCCAACTGCAAGACCAGCAGCGGTCTGACCGTAAGAACAGACACGGTCTATCCGCCAAATGAGGAGAAGACTGACTGCAAAGCTAGAACCAGTCTAACTGCAATCTTCCAACCGGTCTGACCAGTAGAGAGGAAATTCAACAGGAGACTCAAAACCAGAAGCTGCAGGAACCGAAATTGCCAAAGACAGAAGGACTGGGTACTTCAAAAAACAGAAACAACAAGAGCAGACAGAGAACAGAAGAAAACAGAAAACTGCAAACTGGATGTTGTCGGTAGTGAAAACCGAAAACAGTGCAAACTGAAACTAGGCAGAGAGCAGACCAATGCTAACAATCTGAGAAGACTAAACAGATCAGTAACTCCAAGCTAGAAACTGCAAACAAAAGAGAAGCAAGATTGAACACTGCAGTTTGGCAGCCTGAAAAAATACAGCAGACCGAAAAATAAAGAGAGCAGTCGGCAAGCAATTGAAAACTGAAACAAACAGAGAATACTTGCTGCCGAAAACTGATACAGTAAATACAGACACAGACTGAACAGCCGAGAGAATGCCGAAGGATCACTGTTCTTCTCTGGCCAAAGAAACACAAAAGTTCAGACTAAAAAGCCTACCAATTCTCAGGAAGGGAAGAAACTGAGAAGAAGAAGAAACACCAAACAAAAGGGGGACTCGGCAGAAAAACTGACAGCAAGAAAGATCTTTTGATTGCAAAACTGAACATCTGAAAGACAGCAGAACTCAGAAGCAGGTTGCCACCTGAAAACAGTAAATACTAAAACTCTGAAATGAAAACCGAAGACGAGACTCAAATCCCAAACGCTTGATTCTTTGGTCTTCTGAGCATGAGTCTTTTTGACTGAGAGACTTCAGACTCAGCGAGAGCACAACACTTGAAAACAAGCAAATAAGAGAAAATGATCTCCTCAGCCGAGACCACCGAGAACCAAGATTGCTCTATTTGCGGTAATAGTAAACCCTAGGCAGACTGAAAACAGAGGAAGAATTGCAGAAACAGAGGAGGCTGAGTAGACAAGATTTCAAAAGAACACTGTGATGGAAATATATGCTCTCGGGTATAAGCTGGTCAAGTAACCTTGGGAAATACCCAGTTCAAAGCAACATCTCAGGAACCCCAAAAGAGCTCGAAAAATAGAAGACAAACATCAACCAGAAAACTGATGGAAACAAGACAGAGCAAAAGAGAATGCACTCATCACATCTCAGGAAGAATAGCTCAAAGATTGATGAAAAGACATGAATGATTACATAGTGTTGTCTACAGCCAACTCATCCCAGGTCTCTCATCCTGAGCAACACACACAAAGGAAAAATCAAGAACTCATGAACACCAACTCATGCAGACATGGAGGTAGAAAGCAGAACAACCTCTGCTCTGCCTCACCTACTCCTCAACAGAAAGAAAAAGGAAAGAGACACAAAGCAAAAACCCTAAAAACCCTTGTTACCACCAGGAGACAATCCTCCTATATATAGCCTCTCATTTCCGGGTTTAGAAATGCTTTGCCCGCTAATTCTCAGCGCTTTACCTATTAACTCGAACTGAATCCGCTTCCACTTTGCAACCTTGCGCATTTACCAAAATACCACTCCTGCACCTTCCTGGAAGCTTCCTCGTTTCTTGCCGTCCAAGCCTCGCAACCACCTCGACTCCTCGCCGTCTTCGGCATCTCCCGACCGCTTTGACCTTAGCACTGCCTGTGCCTAGTCCGGCCATCTCACGCCTCGCCACGACTCCGCCTCAAGGTCCTGCAGCCATCACAGACAAGAAAACATCACATAGCACCGCTCGAAACAATATAATCAACATTAGCATCAGTGAAACGTACTCAAGCACGAAATCGCCCAAACGACCGATTGAGAAGAAGAACAAGCGTCCCAAGCATGTCTAACTGAACTAGACTGCGCCATGCGCCATCTTGGCACAAACCAACAAAATCAAACTTAAACTTTTCAGAACACATATCAATTACTCATCACAAACATAGGGTCACATCCACATGGTCTCTCACTTCGACTACCGAAGACAAAACAACAGTCAATAATGTTTACGAGTATCGACCAAACTGCTCAGACTACGATCATGGAGGTAGTCTGCTAAAACTACGACCATCGACTATAAAGCCTTAGATTATCGACTAGTAAAACTTTGACTATTGAATACAACCAGTACAGTCTACGCCCATCAAGTACTAGTGGTACGACCATGAAAGAATACGATTACCTGCCGTGGTCGTAAAGCTGAAGTCGTACTGCCATGGTCAAAAGGCGAAGTTGCACTACCGTAGTCGAAGCTAGACACGGACGAATGTTGAACGTGGTCGAAAGCTTCACCGTGGTCGAAAACTGAACGTGGTCGAAAGGTGAACGTGGCCGAAGGCTTCACCGTGGTCAAAAACTGAATGTGGTCGAAGGCTTCACCGTGGTCGAAAACTAAACGTGGTCGAAAACTGAACGTGGTTGGAAGCTTTAACGTGGTCGGAAGCTTGTACGTGGTCCAATAGCATCTGTTTGCCGTGGTCATATAGTTGTCTGTCGTGGTCGTATAGTTGTCTGCCGTGGTCGTATCCCTGTCTGATGTGGTTGAAACATGTCTGATGTGGTCGGAAGAGAAATACTGTGGTCGTAAGAGTGTCTGTCGTGGTCGTATGCTTCTCTGCCATGGTCATATGCTTCTCTGAAGGCTATTATCACTTGAAGCTGAGCAAAAACACTTGAAAGCACGGACATCAATAGCAAATGACCAAGTTTTTCACAAACGCAAAATCCAAGACAAACCAAAATGTCAATTATTTATCATATATTAATCTACGATCATCCACATGGTCTAACAATTTGAGTAGTCTCTTACTATCTCATGGTCATGGGTCTATACATGCGTCTATCTATCCTCTCGCTGTGCTACATGACGGCTGTTAAATCAACAATGGTTCGGTAGGTCGGCACGACACGGTTGATCGGCCGAGGCATTAATCTATCGGTTCAGCAAGCAAAGCAGGAGATTGCGAAAATGGCACTGCGACAGGTTAGACAGGCACCACGTGTCAGTTTCAGCGGTCGAAGACCGCAGCTGGACGGAGACACTGCAGCACTTGCGACCGAGTGCGGGTGTGATGAGGACATCCCAATCTTTAATAAACACACTGAAGATGATCATAACAAGGACCAACAATATCAAGGACCAATCACGAGAAGACGTGCTAAACAAATACATGATCAGGTGAATGCTAACCTAAGTTACATTTCAGATTCTTGTGACTTGGTCGTGCCCCCACCTCTTCTTCTTTAATTGAACTCAGGTGCATTGGAGAGGAACAGGGAGGTCCAGAAAACCAACGAGTTTTGCAATCATTATCTGCATGAATTATAATATTTCCAACCAGCATACACCAGACAAATGGATGACTTGTCCAGTCGATGGTCATTTTAGTAACAGCTGCACATGCTGATAAATGCTACGTGAAAACTGAAGACTTTTTGAAGGCTTACGCACCAATTTGTCACGTTTTACTATATATATCCTATATGGATGGAAATATAATCAAGTCTATTTTCACCTCCAACAAATGGTTCGTCTTTTGGACTTCCGAGCAGAGAGTTATTGCTGTTTTACTAAAGACTGCGCAGAAGTTGAGCAGACGCGCGAGAATTTAAGAAGACTCCTTGAATGCTCCAACCAGTTGACCTTCCACCTTCCAACGTTATGACTTATGTTCATACCCAGCTAGAAGGGTTGTTCCTAGTATATATACCCCTCTACTCCTATCCATAGGGATAACATTCTTTTGAGATTGATCTATTAAGAAAAATGGGAGTGTTCTTGCTTCCCGAGTTCTTGTGATTCCCGTGAATTGCACCTAGCTTGTGCTTCTACGCCATTGAGCGTAGCTGTGTGAGTTAGTATTCAGGTTTGTGGACTAACGATTGTCTCGGATAGCAGGCTAAGGTTGGCTTCCTCGTCGTTGGGTTACAAATTTTCCCTAAACTACCATTCTTGATCCTACGTCATGAGATCGGGCAAGTCGGTGCATTGGCTCTCATGGGCTAGTGCGCATCATCTGGTATTGGAGCCGGTGTTCCCATGGTAGGATTAATTTATCCCTAATTTCAATAGTAGATTAGTTCCTGTCCATTACCTAATTTGTAGCTTGCTTTTGATCCTAGCGTCTAGAACAGAAAAAAAATACCCAGCCTTTTCTTTTGCTAGTTCTGTTATTTAAGAGTGCATTACCAAGTTCTAATCCTTAGAGACACTGTTTAGTATTGCTAGTCATTGATGTTTTGTTATGCACCATACTAGTTTGTTTCATTTAGTGTTCCCGTAGCTTGCCGATTCATGTTTGCAGTTTCCTCTCGTCAAGCTATTAGTGACATATCAGTTCGGATAAAAAAAAGCAAAAAAAAACAAAAAAAAAGTGTGTACTGAGGAAAAAAAGAAAAGGTTGTGCTGCAAGAATCTACACTTGGCATTTTCAGAAGGTGTTTCTGTAGGGTTGGTGCAAAGACTAGCAATCTAGGCATCGATTTCTAGTTGGATTACTATTTGATTTTGCTACTACTAAATTTCAGCACTATACTCCCTTTGATTATCACTTACCTAGCTCCACCAAAACACCATTAGCGCTTCCTTTACAATCATGTGTCCACATCTAAGTTGCTACCACCAGTACAAGCACCACGATTCAGCGAGGAGCATAAGAGCTTGGGTAAGCAAGAGATGCGTTGTGAGTTGTCCATATATATATATATATATATTTGTTGTCAGTCATAGCTAACATGGTAGGAACGTTGGAGAGTGTGCATCATTCTCATGGTGAGGACGCTCAAGTTGCAGTGACGCGTCAAGAATTTGACCGTCAAACACATCACTTCGAAGGGAGGCTCAATCGCGAGATCATGGCGCTTGAACAGCGGTTGGAGGACACTTTTGCGAGGATGCTCGATGAGCGTTTTCCTGCAGTGGGAAACAGGGATCATGCCCAAAACCCCGCTGCCCCACTGGCCGACGACATAGAGGGCGGAGCTCTACCCGGTGATGCGCGGGGTAGGGGCGCCCTAGGTGAAGATGGACGGCCTTTCCGAGGCCGTGGTGCACGCGGACATGGCCTTGGCCCCCATGGGCATGACATTGGAAACTACTACGATGATGGTGGTGAAGCGCGTGACATTTTGGATCCATTGGGGCAGCCACCATTCCCTCAACGTGGTGGATACTATGGTAATAGTGGTCGCCCACACGACTATCGTTACCGAGATTATCCGGACAACATGGCGAAAGTTAAGATAAATATGCCTTCTTTTACCGGACAGGAGAATCCGGATGCATATGTTGATTGGGAGGAGAAGTGTGATCAGACTTTCCGTATCCATGATTTCTCCGATGCAAAGAGGGTAAAATTAGCTTCAGAGAATTTTTGGTTATGCTGCGACATGGTGGAATCGATTCACAGGAGGCACTATATGCGTGGTAATGATCATATCAACACATGGGATGGAATGAAACGTGCTATGCGACGTCGATTTATTCTTCAACATTACCAAAGAGATCTCCATAACAGATTGCAGCGCCTTAGTCAAGGTTCCCGCACCGTTGATAATTATTACAAAGAGATGGAAGTATTGCTGATTCGTGCAAGGATTCAAGAAAGTGATGAAGCCAAGATGGCAAGGTTTTGCGTGGTTTGAATGAAGATATTGTTGATGATGTAGAGTTGTATCCCTATAACACAATGCAGGAACTAGTACACGAAGCCATGCGAGTCGAGAAGCAAAATCAGCGCCGCGGGCAATTTCGTTCTTTTGCGGGCCGCCCCGCTGTACTGAATTGGGGCCGTGGACAGCAGTAGTCCAAGGCCGCTCACAAGGGGATGCAGGAGGAGGTGTGACTTCTGGGCTGCCGCCGACCACCACAATTGGTCGGCCCATAGCATCATCAGCATCTTCGCCAGCATCTCGCCCCAGTGATAGGCATCTCGTTGCATCGACGGGGACTTCTTCTATACCGGCATCGTCATCTTCTTCGCGCAGTCGTGATATTCAGTGTTTTAAGTGCAAAGGAAGAGGACACAAATCTTCGGAGTGCCCTAGCCGAAGGGTGCTGCTAGTAAATGATGAGGGTGAGTGGGAGTCTGAGAGTGATCCCGAGGGTGATAATAATGCTAACCCTGATTTTGCAGCTGAAGATGATCATGAGGATGATGTGGCTAGCACTTTGTTGAGCCATAACCATGTGGGAGGAGAAGCCTTGGTCGTATGTCGTTCTTTGAGTGCCGGGTTGTGCGGGAAGATAAGGGCGCGGCATAACTTGTTTCATACACGTTGTTTGGTGAATGCGAAGGTATGTCGAGTTATTATTGATAGTGGCAGCTGCAATAATATTGCAAGTACGGAGATGGTTGAGAAGTTAGGATTGCAAACAAAGCGGCATCCACATCCTTATCATATACAGTGGCTGAACGATTGCGGATCAATGAGAGTGACATGCATGGTACGAATCCCTATTTCAGTTGGCACATATCATGATGTGGTGGAGTGCGATGTGGTGCCCATGCATGCATGTCACCTAATGTTAGGACGTCCTTGGTTATTTGATCGTGATGTGCAAATTAGTAGTCGTGCAAACCGTCTCGTTTTTGTCCATAAAGGAGAGAAGTTTACATGGCTACCCATGACACCGGAGGAGGTATTTGCAGGAACGAGCTAATATGGATGCTAGTAAACATTCTGAATTCATTAAAAAGATTCATGAGAAAACGAAGGCAAATATAGAGGAGATGACAAGAAAGTATGTGCAACGAGCAAATAAAGGAAGAATGAAGCTGGTGTTTGAAGCGGGAGAGCTCGTTTGGGTGCACTTGAGAAAAGAACGTTTTCCAGAGTTACGCAAGTGCAAGTTATAGCCCCGCGGTGATGGCCCTTTTAAAGTGCTTGAAAGGATCAACGATAATGCATACAAGATTAAGCTACCTGGAGAGTATGGTGTTAGTGCCACATTCAATGTCGCTGATCTATCCCCGTTCTTTGGCAAACTGTCTGAGTCGAGGACGACTCCTTTTCAAGAGGGGGAGGATGATGAGGACATCCCAATCTTTAATAAACACACTGAAGATGATCATAACAAGAACCAATAATATCAAGGACCAATCACAAGAAGACGTGCTAAACAAATACATGATCAGGTGAATGCTAACCTAAGTTACATTTCAGATTCTTGTCACTTGGTCGTGCCCTCCACCTCTTCTTCTTTGATTGAACTCAGGTGCATTGGAGAGTAATAGGGAGGTCCAGAAAACCAACGAGTATTGCAATCATTATCTGCATGAATTATAATGTTTCCAACCAGCATACACCAGACTAATGGATGGCTTGTCCAGTCTATTTTCCTATGTTTCAAACCGTGCATCATTTGGAGTTGTGAAAAGAGATATGGTCATTTTAGTAACAGCTGCACATGCTGATAAATGCTACGCGAAAACTGAAGACTTTTTGAAGGCTTGCGCACCAACCTGTCATGTTTTACTATACATATCCTATATGGATGGAAATATAATCAAGTCTATTTTCACCTCCAACAAACGGTTCATCTTTTGGATATCCGAGCAGAGAGTTATTGCTGTTTTACTAAAGACTACGCAGAAGTTGAGCAGACGCGCGAGAATTTAAGAAGACTCCTTGAATGCTCCAACCAGTTGGCCTTCCACCTTCCAACGTTATGACTTATGTTCATACCCAGCTTGGAGGGTTGTTCCTAGTATATATACCCCTCTACTCCTATCCATAGGGGCAACTTTCTTTTGAGATTGATCTATTAAGAAAAATGAGAGTGTTCCTGCTTCCCGAGTTCTTGTGATTCCCGTGAATTGCACCTAGCTTGTGCTTCTACCATTCTTGATCCTACGTCGTGAGATCGGGCAAGTCGGTGCATTGGCTCTGACGGGCTAGTGCGCATCAGGGTGGATCTGTGGATGACATGGTACCGACCGCTACAACTTCCTACACCACTGTCGGACCGCTGTTGGAGCTTGCCGCACTTCCGGACTTTGCTTAGACTACCAAATTAGGACTTTCCTTAATCACGGATGTAAAAAGAAAATCACATATATCAATCAGTAACTAAGATACCATGTGTAATATTCTGGTTTTCAGAGTAAAATAAACAATTGGATTTTTTAAAATTAATTAAAGCTTAACTTGAATTTTCAGAAAGTCAAAAGATTTAATGTGAATAACATAAACTTTAATGAATTCAAAATCTATTTTATTTCAGTTCCTTGTGTTGCAAGGAGATTTTCTGTATTTGCTTGGATTTTTCTAGATTTAATTGCTATTTTCTAGAGCTCAATTTTCTTTTTTCCTATTTTCTGAAATCAAAAAATGATGAAAACTCCAAAAACCCCTCGGGTCGAATTCCATAACTCTCGGCACATCCCTCTGCCCTGCCCGATCCACTCTCTTCGCTTCGGCCCAGCTCACTCGCGCCCGCTTGCCACGCGTTGCTCGCCTGCCTCCGTCACCGATAGTGGACCCTACCTGTCAGGTCCATCTTATTCGCCTCGGACTCTTCTCCCTGTCTCTGTTCCAAATTCCGTGCCGTAGCCGCCTTGAACTCTCTCTCCGCATCGGCTCGTTCAAATATTTAAGTGCACCCTGGCCTTAAATTCCCTCACCTCAAGCCACCAAGTTTATTCGCTTTGCGCTGCCATCGCCGAATCAGAGTTTGCGCCACCGTTGTGCTTGCCGCCTTTGACGAGCAATTGCCGTCATCCCGGTGCTCCTTCGCCAAAGACAACTACCTCATGAGGTTCGCTGTGTTCCCCTTTGTCCCTCCCGCACCTCGCCGAGGCCAGCACCTTGCCATAGCTCGCTTTCTCCGTGCATCCAATCTCTCTGCTGCTCAACCCTTGCTGTTGGTCATCTCTATCGATTGTTGGTCTCCGTGCCCGTTCCAATAGCTTTGCATTGCCCTCGGGAAGCTAACGCACACAACGCTAAGGTCCCTAGTCGCACCCTCGCTGGAATTCCTCACCACCCGAGCCTCACTGCCAACCACTGCGCCATGCCCTGCAGCCATATCCAAGCTAAGGGATTGATTCGTTGTCGCATGAGGAACCTCTTGGTGACCTCCCCGGAGTTCTATTCATTGCCGCTTATTGTCGTCGGCGTTGAGCAGCCTTGGCCGTCGATTCAACCCAGTCAGTTGCTTAGGTGGCCAGCTAGATCAGTGCAACTTTCCAACGTGGGCACCATGCAGCAACACTGCTAGCTTGCTTTGCTAGCTCATTCCACCACAGCGCACCACGATGACACCTTCCACGTGTCACCATGTCACCCTTTGGCCTTGCGTGTCATCCTCCCTATCTGCCACGTCACACGCCACCTCAACCCAAGTCTTCGCGTTGGTTTGGTGGACTTAGTCTACCGTGAACTGAGGCACTTACATGTGGACCCCACTGAGCTAAGCACTGTTCAGTAGATCTGGCTCACCGTAGACCATGAACTTTACCTGCAGACTTGGTCTATAGAGCATGACCCCGCATCTCAGTGACCCAAACTTATTTCCTTTAAAAAATAATTTGACCAAAAATTCAAAAACCCTTGCTGACATCATAAATCCAATTTTCTTTTGAAAAATAAATATATAAAATCCGGAAAAGCTGAGTAGTGTTTCTTTTTCTTTTTCTTAGTTTTTAACATTCCAAGAGCCTATTCTCCTCCGCCCAAACCTCGTTTGACCCGATTCTTCTTTCTAATTCATCTAAAATTGAGCTCTATCTTTTAGTTTTGGTTTTGTTATTTTTGAATTTTATCTAAATTTATTTATGTTTTGTTCACTTTCTCTCTCGTTAGATAACGTCTTCGAAGGAGCAAAAGCAGGAACTAAAGTTGAAGAAGTGGTAATTGTGCAAAGCTAAGGCAAGTCATGACATTTAATCTTGTTGAACCTATTGTTTCAAATCTACTTATTATTATTTTTATTTAAATTATATTTCATTGCTAATTTAACTACAAACCCTTGTACCTAGTAGTTATCAACCAATTTTGATTAATTCCTTCTTGATAGTTTTGAATGCCCTGATTCCATTATCACTATAGGATGGTTAATTATCTAGTGATGCAATACTAGTATCCACTTATATTATACGTTTAGTATGCTTAGCTATGCTTTTTGTTACATTGGGCTCACCAGTACATGTTGATTAAATAATTAATTTTGACTTAACAAGATATTAAATTATGGTTGTAACCATAGTTATAAATTTTATGTATGATGACATGGGTGGTGTCATTGGTTCTTGTTAAACCAAAATAGTTTTCACTTGGACAAGAGATCGTGCAGTAAAGTGGGTGCTAATAGCACATAGGGATGTGGATGCTTCACTTAGGTAATGGCTAAGAACTTAACTTTGTGCACCATTAGTTTGAATCTTACCATGCAACCTCAAGCCTAATATGAGATGGAGTTGTCTAATTAATTTATGATGTTTTAACCTTGAATTTGCCATTGATATATTTTGTTGGCGCAAGAGGGGTTTTTACCGATTATGCTGTCAACCTAGTCGGCAGCAAAACCTTAGTGGGTGAGTTCAATTTTAGATTGAGCATTGTAAAGGCCTTGTGATAATCACTTTGTCTCATGCCCAAGGAAGCGTATATTGGTCGACATAATAAGTTGATTATCTCTTATGGGTAAAGTCGTGCAACCTCTACAGAGTGTCAAACTATTCGAATAGCCATGTCCTCGGTTATGGACAATGCTTGGTGATTTCACACGAAGGGTAGAATTTCATAAAACTTTGGTTGGATCTAGCTAGAGAAGTGAATAGTTGGTTCACTTGTAGTTTACTCAATTTCTTTGGATTATTTAATTAGTAATCCATTTTAACCAGTGCATTTCAATCTATTTATTGTATTTACTCTAAATTATTGCTTTCTGTAAAATAACCACTCAACATTCACTTGATAAGCCTTGCATCATTATATATTGCATATTGTTACAAACGACTTGCTGAGTACTTTATGTATTTATAGCTATATCCTTTGGTGCTCAGTTACTGAAGGTGAATCGTATCAGATAAAGGTATTTGACAAGAATTCTTCGTCGACTTCACGGATTTGGACTTCGCTTCCCAGTCGATTGCGTGTGGGCATGCCGAATGACCACTTTGCTTATCGTTGTTTTTTGCTGCTAGTTCTTGTTATTCCTTTTCGGCTATAATTTATAAGCTTGGCCATAAGGTTGTAACTCTGATAATTAATAATATTTGCCCCTTCCATAATTAATTAAGATCATGGTTGATATTTCATCTATGTTTCCATTGTATGCTTTAGTGCGATCCTAGACTAGAAAAGAATACATAGGGAGTTCAGATTTACATATTTGGGACTTGACGGAGATGGTATGAGAGCCATATTCACTATAGAATGAAGCCCTAGTTAGAATGGAAAAGCCTTAAGGATCTATAAAACTCGTAAAACTAAATAATAAAAATATTAAGCTTCTTAACTTCTTTCTTTCCTCTCTTAGTATCTTGATGTTGCCTCTATCTGAATTGTCAAATTGTTGCTGACCCCTTTCAGTTTTTAAATTTTGTAGATGTTGTTTAGCAATTCGTTTGCCAGTGATGAAGGTGCTTTTTGTGAGGAGTTGTGGTTCATGCTGCAGGACTTGGGTTACACTCGTTGCCCTTAGTTGAATGGTTTCACTACCACCAGGAATGGTAGAGATGTCTGAAGGGTCAGAATCACCATGTTCTCTGATAGTAGACAGGACAATAGCCCTCTCGCTTTATAGTGGACCGACAAACTTTCAAGCTAGGATGTCAAGAAGCTACCTGAGTAGCTCTCGCATGCTTGAGTTTCACTTATCATCATCCGTTGGTTGGCAGTCCTTATCCCTACTTTCCCTACCGCAAGAATGGGGAAGTCTTCAGCAAATTTAGGAGCTCAAAAGGAGAGACATATCCCACTGTTGTCCATATGGATTCTCTCATCAAGGCACAAGAAGATGTCTACAACCACTTGGATCTAGAGCTGGAGAGCAGTTATGAAAAGTTAAGGGATGCTCAGTTGGAGTTGTATCAACTGAAGGAGCTAAATCATAATTAGCAACAACTACAATGATTGCATCAAGAGCTGGTCCGACATAAAGAGTTTGAACACTAGGAGGAATATCAACCTCAGACGTTGTAGGAGCAGCAGCAGTCACCCCTTTCTTCCATGGAGCTACCACCTCGTGGACTTACTCTAGAAGCATCTCTAGTTCATCACCATCACCCGAAGTTCAAGACTACTGCATGCAAGAAGGTCCCACACCCTTGTCATATGGACAGCTTCATGCCTATAAAGGAGTATCATTCGATGTTCCCAGCAGGACCCCCTGCTAGTGGAGGAGGGCAGCTCAGTGAAGCAGAAGAACCAGAAGAAGAGAAGGATCTCGAAGAGTGTGTGATCACTGAGGATGTCAGTGAGGAAGAAGAGTAGAGTAGTAGAATTAGAGTAGTAGTAAGAGTCTGTAGTATCTTAAATAAAGTGTGCATATTAGATCATTTTGTTCTTATTTGCAGTTATGTGTGATGTGAGCTACAGTTTTGCTTTTAGCATTATGTTGCAGTCATGTCAAGAATCTTTATTTGAGTAATTCAATGCTTCTTTTGTTAGCTTTTTAACTAAGTGATGATTTTAGTTTAGGATTGCGCCTAGTGTATCCTCCTTAGACGAGTTTATCTTTTACCTTTGCTATTCCCCCTTTCCTTCTGCCATCACTGTTTGAGTTGGTCAACCCTGCCAAAGGCTGTAAAAGTGTTTGAGCAAAAGATAATGGAGTTGGTGGGGGATCAGAATCTCAGCATACCTTAGAATCTTAAGTAAATCCAAAACAATAATTGCAAGTAGTTTTGCTAGTGCTACTCCCTACCTTAGCTTATTCACCAACCAAGAAGCAATCATTAGCTATGAAGCTGCAGATATTGTAAGCACTTTCTGATAGGAACGGGGTCCTGATCTTCCAACTGGTTCTGGATATATTCGATTTGGTGGAGTCGCGACACAATTCGATCTGGCTTCCGAACAACACGTCCCGAACCCCGCAATCGCAGCACCACGTCTCCTCAGGTTATCAACCGTGCGCAGCCCGGTTGACCTCGCCAAGAAGGCTAATCCTCGCCTGCGAATCGAAGAACACAAGCAAGAACAAGGAAGATCACAACTGAATTGCAGATGTATTGATTTAGCACTCGAAAGTTGGGGTCTCGCAAACCGATGAACGGTGAAACTGTTCAAAGACAGAATTAATCTAAGCAAAACCCCACCCTAATGGTGGGGGTGGTGGCTGTATATAAAGGAGTAAGGGGCGTGCAAAACCCTTGGACGCGTCCTTAATGGACTCTAACACGATACAAAACCCTTGCTGACCTTGTGCGCCTCGTAGCCCTTCTCCAAGTACTTATTGATCCTCTCCATGGTTCCTAATCATAATTAAATCATTAGGTAGCAATCGATTCTCAAATGAACAAAAAGAAGTACATAGGAACGAGCTCACCTGTAAATTTAATTGTCGGGCGCGAGCTCTAGTGATTGGTCCTTGAATATCAAGTGGAGGAGTGTTGTGTATATCCGAAGAAGTGATGTCCTCATCACCCTCCCCCTCTTGAAGCGGAGTTGTCCTCAACTCAACCTCATCTTCTTCTCCCAAGTATGGCTTCAAATCTGAAATGTTAAAGGTGGGACTAACCCCAAACTCGGGAGGCAACTCAAGTTTATATGCATTATCATTTATCTTCTCAACTATCTTAAAAGGACCAGAGAGCTCTAGGCATCAATTTTGACTTTCTTAACTCAGAAATCTATCCTTTCATAAGTGCAACCAAACAAAATCACCCGGTTCAAGTTTAACTTCCTTTCTACCTTTACTACCAGTAATCCTATATTTTTCATTCATCTTTTCAATGTTTGCCTTAGTAGTCTCATGTATTTTAATAATAAAATCAGCACGCTCCTTAGCATCATTATGAACTCTCTCACTAGTAGGCAAAGGTAAAATATTAATAGGGCACGGGGATTGAATCCATACACTACCTGAAAAGGACTTACCTTGGTGGTTAAGTGTTCCGCTCGATTATATGCGAACTCAACATGCGGCAAACACTCTTCCCACGGCTTCAAATTGTTCTTCAAAATAGCTCTCAACATGGTAGACAATGTGCGGTTCACCACCTCGGTTTGGCCATCAGTTTGTGGGTGACATGTGGTAGAGAATAACAGCTTTGTACCCAACTTGTTCCATAGAGTACGCTAAAAGTGACTCAAGAACTTGGCATCACGATCTGAAACAATAGTAGAAGGCATACCATGCAAACGAACTATCTCTTTGAAAAAGAGGTCAGCAATATGAACAACATCATCGGTTTTATGACATGGTATAAAGTGAGCCATCTTAGAAAAATGATCCACAACAACAAAAATGCTATCCCTCCCCCTCTTAGTCCTGGGCAATCCTAAAACAAAGTCCATAGAAATATCTGCCCACGGCATAGAAGGAACAGGAAGAGGCATATATAAACCATGTGGATTCAAGCGAGACTTAGCTTTTTGACATGTAGTGCAGCGAGCTACAAACCGCTCAACATCTCGCCTCATCTTTGGCCAAAAGAAGTGTGTGGCCAGAACGTCCTCCGTCTTCTTAGCACCAAAATGTCCCATCAAACCGCCTCCATGCGCCTCCTGCAACAACAAAAGACGAACGGATCCAATTGGAATGCATAGGCGGTTAGCTCTAAACAAAAACCCATCATTGATCACGAATTTATTCCATGCTTGTCCCTCTTTACAATGCAACAACACATCCTTAAAATCAGCATCAAAAGCATATTGTTCTTTAATAGTTTCAAGACCAAAAATGCGACAATCAAGTTGAGACAACATGGTATAGCGTCGAGACAAAGCATCAGCAATCACATTATCCTTCCCTTTCTTGTGTTTAATGACATAAGGAAAAGATTCAATAAATTCAATCCACTTAGCATGTCTACGATTCAAATTGGTTTGACTACGAATATGCTTAAGTGATTCATGATCGAAATGAATGACAAATTCTTTAGGCCATAAATAGTGTTGCCACGTCTCGAAAGAACGAACAAGAGCATACAATTCTTTATCATACGTTAATTAAGAATAGGACCATTCAATTTTTCGCTAAAGTAGGCAACAGGTTTGCCTTCTTGCATCAAAACACCACCAATACCAATTCCGCTAGCATCACATTCCAGTTCAAAAGTCTTACCAAAATCCGGAAGTTGGAGCAATAGTGCGTGTGTAAGCTTGTCCTTCAAAAGATTAAAGGACTCCTCTTGTGATGGCCCCCAATGGAACACAATTCCCTTCTTTGTCAACTCAATCAACGGTGTTGCAATGGTACTGAATTCTTTGACAAAGCGACGATAAAATCCTGCAAGGCCAAGAAAACTCCGCACTTGGGTGACTGTCGTGGGCGTGGGCCAACTCCATATCGCCTCCACCTTGGCTCTATCAACCTCAATTCCCTGTGGAGTCACAACATAGCCAAGAAAAGAGACTCGATCCGTGCAAAAGGTACACTTCTCAAGGTTACCAAACAAACGTACATCTCTCAAAGCATTAAAAACAACACGTAAGTGAGTCGAATGTTCATCCATGGACTTGCTATAAATCAAGATATCATCAAAATAAACGACCACAAATTTGCCAATGAAAGGACGTAAAACCTCGTTCATTAATCTCATGAAAGTGCTAGGTGCATTAGTTAAACCAAAAGACATGACTAACCACTCATACAAGCCGAACTTAGTTTTAAAAGCAGTTTTCCATTCATCGCCAAGTTTCATTCTTATTTGGTGGTATCCACTACGCAAGTCAATCTTTGTGAAAATTATAGCACCACACAACTCATCAAGCATGTCGTCTAGCCTAGGAATAGGATGACGATATCGTATAGTAATGTTGTTAATGGCTCTACAATCTACACACATATGCCAAGAACCATTTTTTTTGGAACCAAAAGAACAGGAACAGCACAAGGACTAAGGCTCTCACGTACGTACCCATGGTCCAGAAGATCTTGGACTTGGCGCTGAATCTCCTTAGTCTCTTGGGATTGGTCTGTCGCGCGCACGGTTTGGCAAGCTCGCTCCGGGGATCAAATCAATCGGTGCTCAATCCCTCGAGCGGTGGAAGTCCCGGAGGTATCTCATCGGGAAAACATCTCTAAACTCCTGCAAAAGGTTAGTGACAGGAGCAGGCAAAGTGTAAGGCATATTATCAAGAGAAAATAAAGTATCTTTGCACACAAAAGCATAGCATGTATCATTAACATCATCAATTGCATCAAGGTCTGATTTTGTGGCAAGCATAATAGAATTTTTCAAATGGAGTACTTGCTGTTTTTCAGATTTATCATGTTCCTTTGGATCATTAGCGTGACAACTCTCGCCCTATCGGCCTCTATAATCTCAGCTGGGGTCAAAGGCAGGAAAGTAACTTTCTTTCCGTTATGCATAAAAGTGTATGTGTTATTACTACCATGGTGTAAAGCATCATTATCAAATTCCCAAGGTCGACCCAATAAAAGAGAGCATGCTTGCATGGGAACCACATCACAATCAACATGATCAACATAAGCACCAATGGAAAAATGGACTCGGCATGTTTGCGTTACCTTAGCTTTTCCAGAGTCATTTAACCATTGAATATGGTATGGATGTGGATGCGGTCGCGTGGTCAAGCCAAGCTTCTTGACCAAATCAGAGCTCACCAAGTTGTTGCAACTTCCTCCATCAATGATGACACGTGCACGCCGGTTCTTGATTGCAAAGAAGGTCTGAAACAAATTATGGCGTTGAAGTTTATCGGGTTGTTGTACCTGGGTGCTGAGGAAGCGCTGCACAATGATGCTCCGTAGCGTCGCTATGGACGCCCCACCAAGGACGAGGTCGTCATCACCACCTCCATTGTCGTCCGAGGCAGCAGCAACATCATCATCCTCCTCGACATCCGAAGTGTTGATGTAGCCTCCATCTTCTGTGGCGATGTATGCCCGTTGGCTAGGGCAATTCTTCTACACATGACCAAGCCCATGGCAGCGGTGGCACTGAATGCCGAAGGAGCGGCCAGTTGAAGCCACGGAAGAAGAACTCTTGGCTGGGCCCTGCAATGAATTTTTTGTAGAATCTGCAAGGCGTGTCGTGGAAGGTGGCTTCTGTGGCGCTGCTGCCATCTTGTTCACAGGTGGTGGAGGAGAACGAAAATGCGAAGAAGATTTGGGCAGTCCCATCGATGTAGTCGTTCGCGGCGTGTAGAAGGGTCGTCCGGTGCGTGCCTTAGTTGATTCTGTGCATCCCTGCAATTCTTTTTCTGCAAGCATAGCAAGGTGGAACAACTAGTTGACAATAGTAAATTCTTTATAATCAACAATGTCCTGAATTTCACGCCGTAACCCCCCGTAGAAACGATAAATCTTATCCTCCGTGTCCTCAACAACCCCACAACGCGTCATACCCTTTTGAAGCTCAGCATAATAGTCTTGAACAGAACTATCACCTTGTTCTAAGCGCTGCAATTTTTTTTCTCAATTCAAGTTTATATGAGGGAGGAACAAAACGATTACGCATAGCTTCTTTTAACCGCTCCCATGTATCAGGTTGTAAGCGCATGGTACTTAGTTCATTCCACCAGATAATAGCAAAGTCCTTAAACTCACTAGTAGCTTGTCTAACTCTATGTTGCTCAGGAACTAAGTGAGAGTTAAACTTCTGCTCTACCGTCATCTCACAATCAAGATATATTTCAGCATCATAAAGACCAGAAAAGGATGGAATGGTAAACTTGACTTTAGCAAAAGGGTCGTTGTTACCATGACGGTTCTGGTTATTACCTCCCATACCATGTCGGTTTTGCTGAAGACGACGACGTAGTCGTGCATCTTGTGTCGCCCGCCAATCAATGTTGCCATCTGCATCATACTCTGTGGCTTCATCATGATGATGGCCGTCATTGACAGGTGGCAGGCGTGCCTCCAATGTGTCCATCCGACCAGTGAGGTTAGCCATCCGCCGCTCCACCCGCTCAATGCCTTCCGTGGTGTTCAACTGGGCAATGGCGGCGACGATGGTGTCCAATCTCGCGCCGAGATCAGTGAGTGAAGCGTTTTGTTTGTCGAGCGCAGCTTGTTGCTGGCCGCGACTAACACACTCGTTGAAATCGATCGGTGTCCCGTCCCCTTCGTCTCCTGCCATGGTTAGTGGAAACACAGGGAAAACAAAAGGATTATCCCTATCAACTACAAAGGAAGGGCAGTGGGAATCCGCAAAGGAAGTAGCTTACCAAGCTCTTACAAGTGTTCGTACCAAAGCAAGGCAAAGGATACCTGGAGAGTGTGATCCGGCAATTGCAAGGGTCAAAACTGTGCTATCCGGAAGTAGGTATATGGAGCTTGGAAGGCCAAATATATTAGTGGAACACAAAGCAATAACAGATAGTAATGCTGAATAAACGTCCAAAGCACTGGTCCTAGTTGCTGGTCTAAATGTGTCCTATAGCAGATATGATATGAAGAACAAGGAGTCAATAACAAAATAGTAAAGCAAAGACAGCAACAAGGATGGCCAGGCAAGGAGAAACTTAATTCAGTATAAGCACAAAACAAATGAAGCTCTGTCACCTAAAACTGTGCTCTGTCACGGTTTTTTTTCCACGGATAGCACTATCCTAGGTGCTGAAAATTTCTTTTTTTCTTTTTATTTTTTGTATTTTTTTCGCAAAACAGAGCATAGGAATAGGAACCACACAAAGTTTCACGTCAATCTGATGTAAGGTGTGGCCTACAGAAAATGATGAATCTGCTAAAAATTCGGTGATGAAATTTCAGAGCTCGAGTTCTACACTTTCCAGGCCGAATTTGGGAAAAATAAATTCGTCGAACCCGACGAAGTTGGGGAGATTCGGATGTAAAATTTAATTTCGCCGAACCCGACTAAGGACACAAACTCAACACTACGGACTCTGGAATCAAATTGTGCAAAAGGTTAAACGAGATCTAGGACAGGAAATAACCTATGACTACAATTTTTTTGTAGGGCTTTTTCTTGGACTCTAGGATGAAAACGAAAACAACAAGGTGGGGTAAATTCGAACCTAGAGGAACACCTAAAGCTCTGATTACCACTTGATAGGAACGGGGTCCCGATCTTCCAACAGGTTCTGGATATATTCGATTTGGTGGAGCCGCGACACAATTCGATCCAGCTTCCGAACAACACGTCCTGAACCCCGCAATCGCAGCACCACGTCTCCTCAGGTTATCAACCGTGCGCAGCCCGGTTGACCTCGCCAAGAAGGCTAATCCTCGTCTGCGAATCAAAGAACACAATTAAGAACAAGGAAGATCACAACTGAATTGCAGATGTATTGATTTAGCACTCAAAAGTTGGGGTCTCGCAAACCGATGAACGGTGAAACTGTTCAAAGACAGAATTAATCTAAGCAAAACACCACCCTAATGGTGGGGGTGGTGGCTGTATATAAAGGAGTAAGGGGCGTGCAAAACCCTTGGACGCGTCCTTAATGGACTCTAACACGATACAAAGCCGAACGGCCCAAAAGGCGGTGGCGCAGCACCCTGACAGATTCTGAACGCTCAATTGTTTTGACGATTCACGTTGACTCAGAAGGAATTTTGATATGGAACCAGATCCATTGGAAAGGTCGTCTTCTCAGATTTCCATACATATGTGGAACGTCCAAAACGGAGTCCGGATGCGATCTGGACGTCCGTTTTAGTGCGGCCTGGTCCTGGACTCCGAGTTGGATTCGAAGTCGGATTGAGTTGGATATCCAACATGATTCGACCGCCCTTGCTGACCTTGTGTGCCTCGTAGCCCTTCTCCAAGTACTTATTGATCCTCTCCATGGTTCCTAATCATAATTAAATCATTAGGTAGCAATCGATTCTCAAATGAACAAAAATAAGTGGAGGAGTGTTGTGTATATCCGAAGAAGTGATGTCCTCATCACTTTCTTAGAATGCTCTTAACGCGCTTCAATCCACACCAATGGCCACCTAATTTCTCTATTGTAGTCCAAGTCAGGAGAGTTTAGAAGAGCCTGGTCATCTATAATTGCCGGTTCAGTTGATTATCTAGAAGTTGTTATGTGCAATGACCATGAGAAGGTGTTAAATGCTGCTTACCAAAGGAATTGTTGTTAGTTGGTATGAGAAATAATGTGCTACTCATCAGGCAGTGCTTAGTCAGTTCAAATGGGATTGAAATAAGATTCAAAGCCACTTCGAAATAGCTGAATGAAGTCGTGGTTTGATGGAGTAAAAGTATAATTTTGGAGTATATGCTTGTTGTCAGAAAGTTTTTCGATGTGTTTCTAGATGATATTCTAGGAATGATGTTGGATAGACATGTTGAGTTTTTTTATCGAGTTAGTCCCCAGTATCGCTCCTATTTTCAAGAGACCTTATTGGATGCCTGCTAATGAGTTAGCAAAACTGAAGAAGCAAATTCAAGAGTTGCAAGACAAATGTTATGTCAAACCAACTTCATCACCATGGGGAACCCTAGTGTTATTTGTCAAAAGGAAAGATGGTACTCAGCATATGTGTATGGATTACTATGCACTCAATGTCTCTATCAAGAATAAGTATTCTTTACCTAGGATCGATGATTTGTTTTATCAGCTCAAGGGAGCCGGAGTGTTTTCTAAGATTGATTTGTGATCAAGGTATCATCAACTAAAAATTCACCTAGAGAATATACCAAAGACTACATCTCTACTCGCTATGGTTTGTATGAGTTCATAGTGATATCTTTTAGTTTGACCAATGCTCCCGCCCTTTTCATGTATTTGATGAATAAGGTATTCATGGAATATTTAGACAAGTTTTCCATTATCTTCATCGATGACATTCTGATTTATTCCAAGGATGAGAAGGAGCATGAGAATCATTTGAGGTTAGTGTTGTAGAAGCTCAGAGATCATAAGTTTTATGCCAAGTTCAGTAAATATGAGTTTTGGATGAAAGAAGTTGGTTTTCCTAGGTCACGTTATGACAGTAGAAGGTGTTGCAGCTGCCCTTGGAAAAGTTAAAGTGTGCTTAATTAGAAGTCGCACACTTTAGTGCCTTAAGTCAGGAGTTTTCTTGGTGTGGTAGGATATTAACGTCATTTCATTGAAGGTTTTTCCAGTGTAGCAAGGCCACTTACATAGTTGTTGAAGAAAGAAAAGAAGTTTGTTTGGATGCCAAGGCATGTGAAAGGTTTCTAGAAACTAAAGGAATATTTGGCCACTACACCAGAGTTAGTTTGCCAGATATTAACAAGGATTTTGATATTTATTGTGATGCTTCAGGTAAAAGATTGGGGATGCATGTTGATGCAAGACAGACAAGTAGTAACTTATGCTTAGTGTCATTGAGACCCCATGAAGAGAATTATCTTACGCATAACTTGGAGTTAGCTGCTATTGTGCATGCTTTAAAAATTTGGCACCATTATCTCATGGTAACTGTTGTGAGATCTACATATGTCACAAGAGTTTAAAGCATATCTTCACTTAGGTCGGTCTTAATTTGATGAGAGAAGGTAGTTGAAATTGAGAAAGAATTATAATATTGATATCCAGTATTAGCTAGGCAAGGCCAATATGGTAGCAAATGTCTTGAGCAGAAAGAGTTATTGTAATGCCATGATGATTAAAGAAAGTTTGCCAGCTTTACATGAGGAATTTCAGAAGCTTAGTTTAGAGTTGGTTGAAGAAGAATTTTTAGATACGATGGATCTACAACCGATTTTGGATGCTTAGATTTGCAAAGTACAAGTTGATGATGTGGATATCAAGGATATCAAAGCTAATATGAGAAAAGGTAAATCCTTAGGATTCACATAGGATGAACAATGTACCATATGGTTTGAGAAGTGTCTATGTGTACCAAACCAGAAAGAGTTTAAGGAATTGTTACTTAAGGAAACCCATGAATCTTTGTATTCAAATCATCCCAGTAATACTAAGATGTGTTAGGATATGAAAGAAAAATATTGGAAGCCTAGCATGAAGCAAGAGATTGCAGCGTATGTTGCTTTTAATGATGTGTGTCAAAGAATTAAAACTGAACATCAAAGACCAGTAGGTTTGTTGAAACCATTGAGAATTCTCAAGTGGAAGTGGAAAGAGATTGGTATGGATTTTATCACTGGATTGCCTAAGACAAAGGAAAGATTTGACACAATTTGGGTAATTGTGGATCGTTTGATGAAAGTTGTTGATTTTATTTTAGTCAAGACAACTTAAATCGGTAATAAGTTGGTAGATTTGTATGTGTTAAGAATTGTAAGTCTCCATCGAATGCGCAAGAAGATAGTGTCAGATCATGGACTGCAATTTACATCTTGATTTTGGGAGAGTTTACACGAAGCAATGGATACTAATTTGAATTTCAGTATAATATATCATCCTTAGACAGATGGACAAACTGAGCATGTGAATTAGATTCTTGAGGAAATATTGAGAGCTTGTGTAACATCTTAGTTTTCAGAGTCTTTTTAAAGTTTTAAAATAAAAATAACCATTTGGATTTTCTTGAATTAATTAAAGCTTAACTTGGATTTTTAGAAATTAAAAGATTTAATGTGAATAAAAAAACTTTAATTAATTGAAAATAAGTTTTCTTTGGATTCTTTGTGTTACAAGGAATTGTTTTTTATTTTCTTGGATTTTTCTGAATTTGTTTACTATTTTCTAGAGCTCAACCCATTTTTCCTATTTTCTGAAATTCAAAATATGCCAGAAAATTTCAAGAGCCTCCGTGGGCCGAAATCCTTCTTCCAGGCCATCTCCTTTTTCCTTTCGGACTAGTCTATTCATATGCCTCAGCTTGGTCACTCCCCACGCGCCAGCCTAGTCCGACCGGCTTGCTTTGCTCAGAATTGTCAGCTCATGCCATGCGTCTCCTATCCATGTGCCATGCCTCACACATCTCTAGTTTCCCGGTCCAACCTGTTAGTGTGAGCCTTTCATTGTTCATCTTCCCCCATGGACTCCATCGTCTCGGACTCGTAAGTTCATTTCGCCGTCGAGCGCCATGGCCACCTCGGACTCATGCATTGTGTTAGTCTTAGCTTACGTGCTACCAAGTATAAAAAGCAAAGCCATGTGCCCTCAATCTCCAGACCTTGAGTCACCTTGTTGTCCTCACTTTTGTGCTACAGTCGAGCTATTCTGCCATGTTGTCTCACGTCATCGCCGAAGTTCTGCGCCGCCTGACCGCTCATCTCCCTCGCCACCAGCGAACATGTGAAACACCCTAGAAAATTTCAAATTTTTTCTGATTTTTCCTGAATTTTTGAAAACTCTCCTTTTTCGGAAAGTCCCGGCGTTTCCACTTTCCTTTCTCGGCTTTACGCCTTCTCCTTGCGCTGGCGCCTTCCCTTCTTCCCACTTCCTCTTTCCCCTGGCACCTCCTCCCGTTTCCGCCTCCTCCCTTTGCTCGCGCCGCGACGCGCGCGCGCGCCCGCACACGCCGCCGCACCAACGCACTTTGTCGCCGCCACCGCTGGGTTGCGCCACGCCACCCTTGACGTGTCGCCCTGTCCTTCCTCGTGGCCCCACCCGTCGGTCTCCACCTACCCTCCCTCCTCCTTGCGGAACGCCAGCGTTCGTCTCGGCAGTGCACCTACCCCGCCTGGTTGTCGCTCACTCTGACTCGCTTCCGCGCAACGTAGCAGCCCTGTCGCTCGAACACCCACTCCTATCACTTCAGTCATCCATCCGTGTCGCTCCCTATCCCTCCTCCTCCTCTTTTCTTGCCCGCCGCCCGAGCTCCTCTGCACTTCCCTCGGCGCCCTTACTCTCCCGTGCTCCCCGAGCTCTCTGTATCCCTCCATTCGCTCCCTGCCACCTCCAATTGTCTCCAGGAGCTCCCGATCGAAGCCCCATCACTCCCAACACCGTCGCCACCCTCCCCTGAGCCGGCGACCCCCGTGAGCGATTCTCCTTCTTTTCTCCCCCATTTCTCAATTACTTTGGCTCAGAGCATCTCCACTACTTACTGACCCTTTTGGTGAACCACTCCGGCCAGGTGATCGCCTATGGAGTCCCGGCGGCGCAACTCACCTCCGGCCGAAGCACCCTCTCTGTGGACAGCTCACCTGGATGCCTCCCTGCTGAAACCGGCACCACCTTTGCAAACCCCAAGTCTTGTAGACTATGAAACCACCCCCATTCTCGCTAGAGCGCCGCCGGTGAGCTCTCACGCCGCCATGGAGCCAAAACATCCCCTTTCGGCCGCCGGCCACCACCAGTGATCCCCTTGCTCTCCTAACCACCAAAATGGAACCCCCGCACCTAAAGCTACTCCCTGGTACCCTCCTTTGCCGCCGGAGACCCCTGCCATCGCCAGAGAGTAGAGACCCCGTGCCTCTGCCTCCCTACGGAGCGTGCACGGCGGGAGGTTGAAGACGACCCACCCTCGGCGACGTGGCCTCATCCCCACCATCCTCCCCCACCGTTGCCGTCTAACCTCGACCCACCGATGCCAACACCCTCGCAACCGTTCGATCCCACTTAACTCCTCCCCTCGCGTCCACCCGACCTCATCCCCCCACAGCCGTCCGATTCACCTCACCTCAGTGCATCCCGTCCGCCTATTTATCCCGCATCGCTGCCGTCCACGTGAGCCACGTGTTGACTATCCAACGCGGGGCGCAGCCGCGGCCTTGGTAGGGGCGTCTTGGCTGGGCCGCACTGTAGCGTCGGGCCGGCTTGGTACTGTTCACCCGAGTTTCCAGAGTTTTCCCATTTTCCAAAAATCCAGAAAATCAAATAAAATCCGAGAAAATCACAAAAAATCCCAAAATTTTTCAAATTTCACTACCTTGCTCATTTTGATCTCCTGAACCCATTTTTGACCTCCAATTCACTAAATTCTTCTCCAGAAAAATCCAAAATTCTAAAAACCCCTCTCTTTTAATTTTATTTCTTCTACTCCTTTTTCGTAGATTTATTTTTCTTGCTTGAGTAGGATCAAGCCGGACTTATGTTGTTTTTGTGTGTTTGCTCTAGCTTCCGATTTTTCGGAGACGACAACACAAGGACAGGATCAGGGAACCGCAATTTACGAAGTCGCCGAGCTATTCAAGACCAAGGCAAGTCACAAGTCCTTGATCATGTTGAAATCCCATGCCAATTAAATTATGTACTTATGGTATTTGCATTATTGCTAGTTGTGAAATGTTAGTTTGCATAAAATAAAATGTTTAGAATGACTTGATATTTAGATAACTCCTGCCACCGATAAATGCCATGTTAAACTTGCAGCCATTTTCTTGATAGCCCTAGAAATAATTAAACTACGGTATGAATAAATGTAGGATATATATATCATGCAAAATCTTTACACTACTAAGGTTGTGGCCGTGGGCCAGTAGATTAGGAAAACTCGGAGCTAGGGTAGGGTGGTATGGGACACCGTACCCTAGGATGATAGTGTCGGTGTGCACAGTGGGGGTGAAAGTGTTGTGGGAAACCGCGAGATGATCTTCACCCACCGCTTTACCCTAGGGTGGAGGTTGCGTACCTCGTGGAAAAAAATAAGGACTAGACCCTTGGGTCAAGCAAATGTCATAGTGATCGCTCAACCACTGGTGTTGACCTGTCAACCCTGGTTTAGTAGCTACTCAAACTCCAGTGGAACCCTACTTTGGGAGTTGGTATGTGGGACAGAAACATATACACAGCAACGATAGGTACCCTCACCTCGAGCTCGGCGTTCCGTGTAGGCCTGCGGATAACCGAGGTTGTGCGGATCCCTAATCTATCGGGTAGAGTGTAAGCAAGGGATTGAGCAGTGAAATGACCCGGTTCCTTAACTCAGTCATGAGGTTAAGAATGCTTGTGGGTAAAGTTGGGCAACTCTGCAGAGTCAAAATAAATGGTATCCGAATACGCCGTGCTCCCGGTTAATGGGGCTGTGTCTATTGGGTGATTCCAGCTGCGAAGCTTAACTAGTTTTCATAAGTGTTTTAATCTGATTAGTTGGTTAATCAAACTTTAAAAGAAAACCCCATGTGATCTTAAGGAGTAGTCTTTAGTTCTGGGTTTTCGAAAATGTTTGCAAATAAAAGTGCATCCACTCAAATTAATAAACCAAGTATACTCCCATCCTTTGGTGACCCGTGCAATTAGCTAAGTTAGGGTTTCCCTTGTGACTTGCTGAGTACAGTGGTTGGTACTCAGTCTTGCATAATTTTCCCCCACAGATTTCAGAAGCAAAAAAGGTGAATCAAGATCTCGTGTTAGGGTTACGACCGCACTCAGGCTTTCCTGTCGTGTTTTCTGCTATTATTTTGTATGTAAGTACTCTTGGGCTGCATGCCCGTTTGTTGTTAAAATTGACCATTAGGTCTTATTTCAATCAAATTAAATCTCTTCAAATGTTTGTAAGTAGGCATGATACTCGTTCGGTGTGCAACCAAAGTCCTAGGTGGTTGCAGATTAATGACGCCCCTGTTTTCCCCAAAAATGGGGGCGTTACAACGTGCTTGGTTTTTATGCCTATTCATCTCCCTTTGTTGCTGGTGAGCCACGTTGTCACCATCGTCCCGTCATTGGTGAGCCCTTTTGTCATGCACCACTCCTCCTCTACCTTGTCTCCATCGTCGACCGATCATTCACCTCACTCCACCCGCCCATGCCACATGTTATGAAGCGTCACCTCTGTCCACCCCTACTAACGTCAATGCTTACATCACCATGGCTGCATCACCACCTAGAACCCTCCAAGGACTTCTCCATATTGAGCCATGTCTTCGTCCTATGGGTCCCACATATCATCCATTGTTTCATAGACTGTTTCCATCGTAGACCTGTGAACTGGTCCATAGACTGTGACCCCACCTGTTAGTGACAAACCTGTTTCCTTTAAAAAATAATTCAGCCCAAAACCAAAAACCCTTGCTAATGTCATAAATCCAATTTCCTTTAGAAAAATAAACCTAGAAAATCTAGGAAAAGCCAAATAGCGTTTCTTTATCTTTTTTCTTAGATTTAAACCTTCTGAGAGCCCGTTCTCCATCGTTCGAACTCTGATTGGCCTGATTCTTCTTCATATATTCATGTATAATTGAGCCCCATCTTTTGATTCTAGTTTTATTGTTTTTCAATTTTATTTGAATTTATTTGTGTTTCGTTCGCTTTCTCATTCATTAGATAACATTTTCAAAGAAGCAAAAGCAACATCTGAAGTTTAAGAAGTGGTAACTGAACAAAGTCAAGGCAAGTCATGACATTTGACGATGTTGAACCTATTGTTTCAAATCTATTTATTATTATTTTATTTTAAATTATTATGCATTACTAATATAATACAAACCTTGTACTTGGTAGTTATCAACCAATTTGATCAATTCCTCCTTGAATAATTTGAATGACATGATTCTATTATCACCATTGGATGGGTAACTATCTAGTAATACAATACTAGTATCTACTTGGGTTGTACGTTTAGTATGGCTAGCCACGCTTATTATTACGTTGGACTCATCATTACATGTTGACCAAATAATTAATTTTGACTTAACGAGATCGTGAATCATGGCTGTATCCACAATTAGAAAATTTATGTACTATGACCTGAGCATTGTCCTTGCTCTTGGTTAAACCAAAATGATTTTCACTTGGGCGAGTGCTCATGCAGTAAAGTGGGTGCTAATAGCACATTGGGATGTAGATGTTTCAGCTGAGTAATATCTAATGACTTAACTTTGTGCACCATTGATCTAAGTCTTATGGTATAACTAGAAGTATTTGTGATATTTCAACATTAATTTTGCCATTGAGATTTTTGTTGGTGCAAAAGGGGGCTTTTTACCGATTAGGCTGTCAGCCTGCTTGGCGGCGAAACCTTAGCAGCAAGATGATCAGTTAGAGATTAAGCATTGTAAAGGTCTTGTCATGATCTCTCCATCGCACACTTAAGGAAGTATGCTAATCGTGTGGCAATATAAGATGATCATGTCTTGTAGGGAAAGTTGTGCAACCTCTGTAGAGTGTAAAATTATTTGAATAGCCATGTCCCCAGTTATGGATAATGCTCGGTGATTTCACACAAGGGGTAGAATTTCATAAAATCTTGTGTTTGTTGGTTTGGGAAGTAAATGGGTAGTTCATTGGTGGTTAATTCAATTTCTTTGACTTATTACTTATTTACAAAGTGTGCTTTCAACCAATTTATTGTACTTACTTTAAATTATTGTTTTCTGCAAAATAACCACCCAGCCATTCTTTGATGAGCTTTGCATAATTATAATTGCATCTTGTTACAAATGACTTATTGAGTACTCTATATACTCATGGCTATACCTATTGTTTCCCAGTTGCTAAAGAAGAGCTATATCAACCAGAGGTATTTGAAAAAAGGTTCTTTGATGATTTCTCTGATTAGGACCTCGTTTCCCAGTCAATTGCCTGCGGCATGTCAAATGGATACTATGGTTATCTTTATTTTTCGTTGTTAGTTTTTGCTAAGCCCTTCAGGCTATTATTGTAAGCTTGGCCATAAAGTCATTACTCTGATAATTAACAATACTCGCTGAGTGTAAGAAAAAATTAGATTAGGAGGATTGAAAAAGGGCAATAGAAACTGAATTATTATCTCTGAACAAAAGGTAGGTGTTTGGGCCTATAAGCCGCAAGCCTCCCCATGTGCACCCTGTAGGGTATAAGTGGGTATTTGCTCGAAAGAGAAATGAAAGAAATGAAGTTGTAAGATATACAACAAGACTTGTTGTTTCACTCAACATATAGGAGTTGATTATGAAGAAACCTATTCCTCGATTATGAGTGGTATTACTTTTAGATATTTAATCTCAATAGTAGTAAACTTGAACTTAGAAATAAAATTGATGGATGTGGTAACGGTATACCTTTGTGAAAACTTGGATTCAGACATTTATATGAAGGTGCCTGAAAGCATCCCTGTCCTGAACCAAGACAGAGCAAATAGAAGCCTGTACAGTGTGAAACTCAGAAAATCACTATATGGACTTAAGCAATCAGACAGGATGTGGTATAATCGCTTAAACAACTTTGTATGCAAGAAAGTCTACACGAACAATGAGGATTGTCCTTGTGTATTTATACAATGATCCTAGAATGGATTTTGTATAATCTCAGTGTATGTAGATGATCTGAATATCATCGGAACCCTGAAAGATATAAAGGAAGCAAGCTCTTATCTGGAGTCAGAGTTCGAAATGAAAGATTTAGATAAAACCAAATATTGCTTAAGCTTGCAGCTTAAGCATGTCTCGGAAGTAATATTAGTACATCAATCCGTATACACTCAGAAGGTGTTAGAAAGGTTTGGCTTTGAAAAGGTATACACTTCGAAAGTACCAATGGTAGGGCGGTCTTTACAGCAAGACAAGGATCTGTACCAACCTAGAGAAGAGGGGGAGGAAGTCCTGGGATTGGAATTCCCATACTTAAGACCCGCGTATAACTAGATCACAAGCAGGCTATGTATTTCTATGTGATGGAATCGCAATTTTATGGAAATCGTCTAAACAAAGTCTTGTACCGACTTCGACGAATCACTCGGAAATCATAACACTGTACGAAGCCACACGAGAATATGCTAGCCTTTAACGAATGATTCACCACATCCAGCAATCATGTGGGTTAAATATCATGCAAGCTCCCACAATTATCTGTGAAGATAATGCAACTTGTATTGCACAACTGCAAACAGACTATGTGAAGAGTCATCTCATAAGGCATATCAACTTCAAGTTCTTCTATGCTCATGAATTGCAAAAGATGGACGAAATTACGATACTGTATACTAAGTCATGTGAAAATCTCGCAGATTTATTCACTAAGTCACTTTCAGCATCTAATTTTGAAAGATGTGTACATGGAATTAGAATGATGAGACTTAGAGAAATGCAGAATTCAGGGGTAGATTCTTCTCGAGCTCACTATTAAAACTTGATCACGAAGATCGAGTACCCAAAGAATAAATCATGTAGCTTAAATGAAATTGGGTGAATTATACTCTTTTTCCCTTGACGAGTTTTCCTAAAATATCTCGGTCAAGGTTTTTAATGAAGCAATTCGTACAACAGAACATCACATGTATCCTTTACTCTTTCTTCAAATTTTTTCCATTGAGTTTTATGGAGTTTTGACGATGCATGAATGTATCGGATGAGTGACCAAGGGGAGTGTTGGGAAACCTGGTCCTAGACCTGCAGGTCTGGCCCATGGTGGGTACCTCTTCACCTAGTCTATAAATAGAGATCCCGATGATTATATCTTGTACTTGGAGAAGTAAAAATGCAATAAAGAAAATAAGTTCCCTTATCTCTCTCGTTGTTTAATCTTTTATTATCTTACACTACTCTATGATTGATCTGTCTTTTTACATAAGAAAAATTGATGAGACTGAACTCGCCACCGACGGTCCTCAACAGTTCCCACCCCAAAAAAAAAGTTCCACGTTAAGACATGTTTACAAGAACGGTGCATTATTGAGCCATAAGCACCTCTCTTTTGTAGAAGCCTGTTTTGCACACAACTGAGCATATTCGTGTGCTGTCTTGCGCATAAAACTAATTTAAGAGAAGAAAAGCACCTAGAAAAAGCATTCCTTGCCCTAGCAGCTACGCTATGTCTAAGCCTAGCTTGAGCCACCTGTGGCTGGCCCGAAATGATGCACACCGCTTTGCCTGATTTTTCAATATGCCCAAGTCGAGCTAGCCGCTAGCCTGACCGACTGATATGGCCAAGCTACCACACATTTACACGTGACAATTTTTTTTTTACGGTATTAAGCCCTGTCCAAACCCAAAGATTTATTTTGAACTAGTTTGCACGTATATTTTTCGGGTTCTCGCCCAGCTGAATGCTAGACTGCGTTTGCCATCGCTGTGGCATTTTAAAAACACGTTTTTTTACCACTTTTAGGTACATCAGATAATTGACAGCATCTTTATCACAACAAATAGCATAAAACATTTTACTAGAACAGGGCAAAGATCACGGTGACCCTCTGTAACTAATTACATTCCACGGCACCACGCAGCACACAGCATTGCCATCTGGTTTTGAATCAGTTCGACGGTGGAGATTTTCTCGCTACCCTTGAAATATCCAAAGCCAGAGAGCGCTGCTGCAATTAGCAGAGAGACTTCTAAGCAGCAAATCCACACGTGCGCTGACCCCCTCTTCCAACAAGCAACGGCATAGCAACACGTATGAAAGATCAAAGTCACTATAAATCCCCAAAGTCTAAACACGGCTTTTAAAGATGACACTCACTTGACAGTCCATCTTTGCCTACCATTTGCCTCCCAGTTTGTGTGTCTGCTTCGATCGTCGGCCGGCATGTCGGCACTGCCGCTAGCCTAATTGGTAAGCAGCTAGCCCCTGCTGACTCATCTGGAGAAGCAGGAGGAGATGTTGTCACAAATCTTGCAGAAGATATCTAGTTCGGTCGTGTTCTTTTTAGCTTTTCACTTTTGATTTTTTGAAAATCAAAATAAATAGAGTTACTCCTTGAAACGGATTCTTCAAAAGGCTTTTCGAGTCTAAAACAATGTGCGTCGTCCGTATCGACGTCTCCGCCACCTATTGCCATCTTGAAAAGTATAGATAAAAACCATCAGTCGTAGTAAAAAAACACCATCCGCAGCTTAAAAGAACAGGGTCGGATCCATGTGACTACTCAAGATCTGGAGGTAGCCTTACTTACTTGTTCAGCTAAATTCCTTTGAAATTTGTTGAAAATTTGGACAACTAATTAGACCGCGTTTCCGAGGTCGTTGTTGTTCATGGAATGTTTTGGATGCCTCTTAATTTGCGTGGTTTCCTCTCAATATTGTTTTTTTTAAATCTTCCCCTCGGCATGGCTGGCGCGGCATAAACACTTCCGTTTCGTATTAATACAAAAAAAAATTTTCCACTAAACTGTGCGTCCAAGCGTGAATGTCAGCGAGAGAATCAAGTGGCAAAAACAAAGCTGCAATTGTATTGTGCAGCTCAGTGGTAGAAACATAAGTTTCCCTCGCGTATTTGGTTCTTAAATTGTACTTCTTAAATCAGGGCGCGCTTTTGCTTAGTATCAATAACCGTTGTTTTAGATGGAATCAATAACCATTTTCTGATATGAATAGCCATGTCTGTAGCATCGTCACAGAAAGAGCACCACTTCATTTTATTAGAAAATAAAGTTTGTAAAAAATATGCCCTCAAATGCAGTGCGCCAAGAAAAAGATGTTTTCTTGAAATGTTTCTTTGCTCTCCGTTGCTTCTTTCCGAAACTCATCTTATATTGCTACCCACCAACATCTCATATCATACCCAATCCTGAGAGCTCACTGCTAGAAGAATAGAACAGGTATAGGCCCTGTTCGGCATTAAAGAAGTCGGTCGGTTTTTCGCAGCCATTATAGTACCTAACTTTTAAACGGAGTATTTTCTCAAGACGGAGCCTACAAGTTAAACGTAGTACACGTTAAAAACTTAACATCTGTACCAGCCAAAATCACAAGTGAGTATCGATCTCTCCGTAATCTGTACCGTAAACAACCAAAATTCAAACATTTCAGCAAAAAGACATAAACCGCAGCTAAAAAGAACAGGCCCTATACTTGAAGCACTCCTTTTCCCTTCTACTGATGCACTGCCCAAACCTATATTTCAATTTACTTAGCAACTAGTTACATACCCGTACGTTGCAACGGAATGCATTGAATATATAGAGAATCGTGTTATAGAAGAGAGATGCTTTGATCGGTTGGAAAGTGGAGAATGGTGAGACGTTAAGGGAATAGAGCGGTTAGAGGAGAATGAACGTACAATCACCAACCCGTTCTTTTATAATAGTAAAGAAATACAGTCCAACTTTCCCTTTAAACCTAATTAACCCCCAAAGCCCCCCTCTGTCTTCCCATGTATCATTAGTTGGAGTGTCCAAAAAATCCCTCAAAAGGAGTTTGGAGTGTCCAAAAAGGTGCAAGACAATGAACCTTCTTTATTCCATTATGGTTCACAAGACATGGTTCTCAATCTCTCTGTCTGCTGAATGAAGCTTGAACTAGCACTTGTATTTTCTTGTCCAAAGAAAAGGTATCATCCAGAACTTTCTAGTATTCTTCTTGATGTTTTTTCCTTAAGATCTGGGTGAAACAATCAAACTTCAGAAAAGAACAATTTAAGGATATCAATTGTGTTCACCACAAAGGCACCACTGCTTGACCTGAGCCTGACAACAGTGTGATGTATCATACAGCTATCACAATTTCCTTGAAGGAAACAAAAAGGACTGGATTTACAAATACATATACACCCATATATGACTTTGGATCACCTGCCCTCTATACCTCCTCCTATGTGCACAGATTTATTCTCACCAACAAAAAAAAATCCAAAAACCTGGCACATATAAAACACCACTAAATGGCCATCCCCAGTAGGATCCCTAACCCTAAATGCTGAACCCGAAACACAAATGCATCGTATCCCAAGACAAAATGCTTCCATCAATCATCTGTGCTCATGAGTAATATGAGCCATTAATTTTGAAGCATCAAAAAAGGGATGTCCTGAGCTCTGTAGCCATCATCAGATAATGCTTCCTACTCCTGAATCACTGAAACTTTTGTCCATGTGGTACACTGCCCTGGCGCAGGGCGCTGCAAGATTCGTGCTTGGGCGTGGAGGAGCTTTAAGGTGCGTGCATCTGGTCGAGGAGTATGACAACGGCCATGGCGAGCGCCGGCTCGAAGCCCGGCTCCACCACCAGACGGAACACGTCCGGGCCGACGGCCGCCTCCTTCCGGCACACCGCCGCCACGCGCCGCCGCTGCTGCTCGCCGCCGGAAGGCGACGAGGAGGAGGCGAACACGTCGAGGCAGCGCCCGGCATACGAGCCCTCCACGTCGTACCGGCAGCTGGGCGCTCCCCCACCGGCGGACGATCGGGCCGGCAACAAGTGAGCGAGGGACTTGGTCGGGCGCAGGCTCACGTGCCGCCGCGCCGTGAACCGCTTCGGCGCCGGCGCTGACGGCGAGGCCGCGTCGCCGTCGTAGATGAGCCACTCGTCCGCCAAGCTCAGCTTCTGCAAGAACAAGAAAGACGCAATCAGCAACGAATCAATCAACGACTCTTCTTGCCTTGAAGGGACAACCAAAGTACCGAACCAACCAAGAACTCCTCCCAAGAAACAGAGCAAATCAAGAAGAGAAATAATACCTTGCGGCGGATGGTGAGGAGGGCGCGGCCGTCGGCGTCCATGAGGACGACCTCGTGGGGCGAGCCGCCGGCGTAGGTCTCGACTCGGAAGACGAGGTTGCCCCTGCCGTCAAACACCGTGAACCCCTTCCCGTTGAACAGCAGCGACCGCCGCCACACCGTCAGCGCCACCGTCTCCCCCTTCTCCTCAGGCACCGCCGGAGCAGCCACCGGCGCCGCCGCGGCGGCTGCTGCTGCAACATTCGGGTGCACCTTTGTCATGGCTGGAAGCTTCGATGTGCGTATCCGTGTGCAGGCCAGGTAAGCAGAGGTGACGAGGCGGCGAAATTAACACAGGAGTGGTGTGAGGTGAGCGATGATGATGAGGGGAATGTGTGGTGCCGTGGATTTATAGCTGGGTAAGCGCGCGGACGGAAATGCCCCTGAGACTTTGGGCTAATTTACGGCATATGCCACGGTGTTGATTATGGGTACGGGTGCAAACATGTCGGGTTAATCCTGACTGATCCGGCACCTAATCCGATTGGTACCGAATCCGATTGGTACCGAATCCAGAGAAAAATATGGGTTAGGATATGGTAACAACAATATCCGTCCGAATCCGATACGTCTTCAAGTTTGATTTTATGTTAGTGCTACTATTTGACGTTTCATTTTCTTTTGCAATGGTAAAATAAAATCTTCCACATCAGCTAGTAAGTAGTAACATCAAGTTCTTGACAGTACGTCCTCCTACTCTATTTGTTGTACTGCATGCATTCCTTACAAACAAGTAGGGGTGCAAACGGCTCGTGTTAATCCCGACCGATCCGACACCGAATTCGATTGGTACCGAATCCAGAGAAAAAATATAGGTTAAGATATGGTAACAACAATATCCGTTCGAATCCGATCTGTTTGCACCCCTAATTATGGGCATTGCCTTTGTGAGTGTTGTGGTCGGAAGGATGGTTAGTTGGTTAATGGTTGGTGTTACCAGTGGGTTAGTGTATTCATGGTGCATTCTATTGCCATCTTTTTTAAAAAAAATTATTTTATAAAAATGTTATCTTCAATTGCTTTTAACCTAATTTTCTTTTTTGTTTTGTTTTGTTGTTGCTTGGGAGTTTTGTGGCAATTGTGGATGGATACTTGTACAGTTCTGCCTCACTCCTTTTCTTCTTTCTTTGCCTGGTGGAAGTTTTCTTTAATTAGAGGACTGCTGGGAGCATATTGGTAGAAGAATATAGTGGCTAGGTTTACTTTGAATTTCTTTCTTTTACAAAAAAAAGGAATAGAAGGACTTTTGAAATTTATGCACCAGCTATCTTAGACTACTCTCAAAAGAATCTTTAATATTTTTTGTTAATGCACTTTTGTCCTCGTCCTAAAAAACTCACTTGTGCTTGCTATACAAATTTAGTCTTTCTTGGACATCAATAGTATCTTCAATTTTCCCCTAAGATCTCTCTCTCTCTCTCTCTCTCTATATATATATATATATATATATATATATATATATATATATATATATATATATATATATATATATATATATATATATGAACATATCTAGTGCTAAAGCTCATTTGGGTGCTAACATGCTAAAAGCTGCTCAGGAACGTTAGATCTGCCCCCTACGGTTTGGATCTGTGAGGGTGGAAACACCAAATTCATTTATGCACTTTTACGAAAACCCCCCGCCACCCATCCCTTTTTCCCGCATTCCCTCTCCCTCGCGTGACGCCTGAACTCCCTCGTCGCCTGATCTGCCGCTTTGCCTTGTCCCCCTCTCTAAATTTTGGACGTATTCCAGCCCAGCAATGTGCATTATCACCATTGGCTCTCCTTTTCCCTCTCCAACAACTACAACCATGGCCTACTTGAGGTCTTGTCCAACTCTTCATCTGCCCCTCCACTTGGTAAAACTAATACTAGTATATACTAGCAAGATAGATGTGCATGCTAAGTGCGTTACTGAGACGTTGTTACTAATACGTATCTCATGTGCTTCTTTTTGCAGGAGAGGAAGGACCGGTGGATGAGGCGCCTAAGATGGAGGACTTCCTCGGCGGGGTTGGCTGCGGCGAGCTGGGTAGCATCTCCGCCGGGTTCTTGCGCCGGTATCCAGCGCCCGGGACTCCGGAGAACCAAGGTGCGGTGACCATCGCGATGGCGACGGACATGGTGGAGTCCGATCAGGCGAGGAGGCCCGCTGAGACGTTCGGCCAGCGGACATCCATCGCGCGAGATCAGGCAGAGCGACAGATTAGGCGACGAGGGAGTTCAGGCGTCGCGCGAGGAAGAGGGGATGCGGGAAAAAAAGGGACGGATGGCGGGGGGTTTTCGCAAAAGTGCATAAATGGATTTGGTGCTTTCACCCTCACAGATTCAGGCCAGGGGGCAGATCTAACGTTCCTGAGCGATTTTAGCATGTTAGCACCCAAATGAGCTTTAGCACTAGATATGTTCCTATATATATATATATATATATATATATATATATATATATATATATAGTTTTCTCTTCTTCCCTCTTGGGAAAAAGAAATTTTCTAGTCTACTTTGAGGCTCTCAAAATGGAGCAATGCACACCATGTTTGTTTCTTTTTTCAGAATATGGACAATTGGTTGGTTTGCACATTCTGGTTTCACAAACAGCCAATAGGTCGATGAACCCATAAATCTTAGAAACTGAGGCAGACAACAACGAGGTGCCACACCAATTGGATTACCAAGCGATTGGTAAGTAATGCCAACCATCACAAATGTGAAGTTTCTAACACTGCTTAATTAATGAAGTATTTATGATTTATTTGTATCATGTACTGGGTGCAAATTTACCAGCAACATCTTACACTTCTACAGAGAAGATTATATTGGACATCTTATCACAGACGATTCTACAGAATTCGTTAGTGTTAAACTGCAATATAATTATCTCAGACAGTTTTACTAGCGTGACTATCTATGTTACAGCCGATGGTAAGAACCGTCAGTTATAACCTAATTATCACAGACGGGTTTTACACAAACCATCTGTGATACATCATAGACGATTTTTTGAAAAGTCGTCAGTGATACATCATAGACGGTTTTTTACAAAAACCATATGTGATGACCTACTTATCACCGACGGGTTGCGAATGAAAGTGTATGTGATATTTACTGCGTTATTAAATATGTACCCTTGTCCCGACAGATAATCTGTTCGTTAGACAGCAGTTTTGAGGTGATTTGGTGAAAGAAAACTGGAGATTTGGAAGGGTACTTGTGTATCTATTTGTTTTTAGTAATCTAAAGTTAGTATTGGTACTATATATAATAAAATACATTATATTATAGCTAGATTTGCATACTTTTTAGTTGTAAGGAAAGAGATATATAGTTTGATAGTTTTTGCTCTAATTTAAAAGTGAGTCTCACTCCTATCTACTTTAATTCTTGTTGGATTGATCATGAATCATAGCTAGCTATTTTGGATGGACAAATTATGGTGAATGACAATTATGTGTAAGAGTGTACATACATGTAATAACTACCTACGAGAGCATTAACCTAATTTAACATTAATTTGTTACATGTGTAGCGTAAATGAACCGAAGTTGGACATACATTGAGAACCATGTGAGTGAAGAGTACATCGATGGTTTGTCTGCTTTTAGAAAAGTTGCCGAGCATGATATGTTGAAGAGGGGGACGAAATTTGTGTACTGTCTATGCACTGATTGCGAGAATCTTAAAATGCTCACCAATTCAGCGTAGATAGAAGCACATTTGATTCGAATGGGTTTAAAAAATAGGTATATATGTTGGAACAATTACGGTGAGGAGCAGATTATATAAGAAGGTAGTAATATCATCGAGGGAGACTGTAAGATCAAGGAGGCCGACTAGAGGGGGTGAATAAACGGTCTAAAAAATTCTTTTCCAATTATTATCAAGTTCTATTTGTCTAAACCAAGTATATAATGTGGAAGCTCAACTTAGATTTATTTAGCACAAACAACGCCTAAAACATTTATGTTCACCTAAATGCATCAACAAATTAAGACTATGGCAAGATTTGCAATCTTAGAAAGATAAGCAATCAGTATAGTTCTATTAATATAAATCGTTTGAATGTAAACTGAGCACAAGAAAACAAACTACAAAAGATATGGTTGCTTTTTACCGTGGTGTTCGGAGAACTGCTGGTCTCCTCTAGTCCACGTTGAGATAAGCCCAAATGAATTGGACCGGCTTAATGAATTAAGCCAATCACCTCAAATCCACCAGTGGTAGCTCTTTTCCGCTCCGAGTAGGTGAGCTCCAACCTTCACACTTCGCCGGGTCTTCTCACAAACTTTTTTGAGAAGATTACTGCGCACGACGGCTCTAACACCGTCTAGGAGCCGACAACCTCCAAGAGTAATAAGTCAAACCCTCACTTAACTCCCACCACATGCAACGAATGCACAAGCTCGAGTGGATACTGAATCCACCTCTAGAAGCTACATATGCAATCTAGAGCCTTCCTCCTTGCTCACAAGGTGCAACACATGCACAATTGAGAGAAGGACCTCACATTAGCTCAAAGGAGTGAAATAGAGTGCCAAAAGTCTTACCTCACACTAGCTCAAAGGAGTGAAATAGAGTGCCAAAAGTCTTACTCCAACCGGCAACAAGGGGGTATATATATACCTACACCACAAAAACTAGTCATTGGAAGAAAAACATCTGAGAAAACAGGATTTTCAGAAGTACCGCAGGCTTACGACCGGTACTTCTGCCCCCCTCAGCAACGGTCAGAAAACTAGCCATTACAGACAATTCCGGTAGTTCTGATGGCTAAAGTCTGGTACTACCGATCATTGGAACTACTGTGCCACACAAGCGGAACTACCGATCACACCGGGGACGAGAAGATTCTACGAAGGTATCTCTCTGGAAAAAACATACAGCTACACAAGCCGATTGTTCCATAAATTGGAAGAACCGCTCACACAAATCCGGTAGTACCGCTCACTGGTCGTACGCTCACACAGAGATGGAACTTCCGATCGACGACTACCCTAGTCCTTGACCACGTTAGATGATTCGACCACTCATGTCTTCAACCACGTTGTTCGGTTCGACCACACAGGTCTTCGACCACACTGGTCTCCCACCACGTTGGTTTCGACCACAAAGATTTTGACCACGTCGACTATGTCGATCTTCGACCACATTAATCTTCGATCACACAGATCTCCGACCACCACATCGATCTTCGACCATGTTATATCAATCACGTCAGTTTAACTACGTTGGTTTCGGCCACACAGGTCTTGACCATGTTGGTTTCGACCACACGGGTCTTGACTACGTCGGTTCGACCACACTAGTTTTGATCACACAGATCTCAACCACGTCGGTTTTGACCACACTAGTTTTGATCACACTGATTTTGATCACACAGATCTTGACCATGTCGGTTTCGACCATGTCAGTTCGACCATATTAGTTTTGATCACACATGTCTCGACCAGTCAGTTCTGACTACGTTGATTTGGATCACACAGATCTTGACCACGTCGATTTGACCACACTGATCGACCACGTTGGTTCTCGACCACATTGATCTTCGATCACATTAGGTCGACCACCTTGATACGACCACTCTGGTCTCGATGACGTTGGTTCTCTACTACATAGGTCTTCCGACCACTAAAACACGCGATAGTTCCGTGATACAATGCTGGTAATTCCGTCCAGCAGTAGTACCGCAGAATACATTGCGGTAGTTTTGATTGTCCTGAAAATTACTGATACTTCAACAGATTTTGCAAAACACATTTGCAAACTTTAGTATCATGCACACAAGGATCAAACATAATTCTCAACAAGTTGCAAAACACACTTGCATACTTTGGAATCATGACACAAGACTTTAATATGAGATTCAACTATTTGCAAAACATATTCAAATATAAGCATCATGCTACAAGGAATAGAAAACATGAACTTCAAACACTTGCAAAACATATTCGCAATGTATAGTTCCATGTTACAAGGATTCAACACATGAGCTTCAACTATTTGCAAAATATATTCGCAAATATAAGCCCCATGCCAAGGAGAGCTAGAAGAGGTGAGGTTGAGCTATCAACACATGTGAGACTCAAGCTACAACACAAGCAATATATACTCAAGAGATATGTTTCAAAGTAAAGTTTCTTAACATGTGAAAAAATGAACATGAATCAATACTAATGAAACTCAAAATATAGATTGAACTCTCCCTATATGTGTGCATACTAGAGTATATAATAAAGACATATGCATATATTCATGTTTGACTACTTTTGGAATTCAATCTATATTCTGGATCCGAGAAATACACTAAGATATAAGAATATAATGTCGAATGCATAGCTCTTATGATTTTCACCTTTCATCCAAATGAGACTAAGCAATATCATAATCAATAAACAAATTAGTCTCACAATTAGATTTATCATTATCACCAAAACCATCTTAATGGAGCTTGAACTTACAGAGACAACGATATACCATATGTCAATTGTTATTTCGATGAAGATAGGTTGCACGATGATAATCTAGATCAGATATTGTGCGATGCAGAAGGAAGCTAGTGAGAGAGCATTTGGTAAATTCAAGAGCTTGATGGAGGACTTGAAGAAACCATTGTTCCTGAGCTGCAAGCCGAAATACACAATGTTGTTATCAGTTGAAGGCAAGTAATAGTTAGTCCAATAAGAGTTTGACAGCATTATTATGTCTCTTACCCGACATGCTTCTGGAGGGAAACGTGTTGCCCAAACCACGACCAAGCTAAGAAGGTTCTCTGTCCCTTGGGAATTGAAGTAGAAAGAATACATGCATGTCTAAAAGACTGTATCATGTACCGTAAAGAGTATGCAAATATACATATACATTTATTGTGCAAAGCATCTCGATACAAGTGTAAGAATCACTCTATTGACGGTGAGGGCATATAGGTGAAGTAAGGACCTCCTGCTAAGATGTTGTGGTATCTGTCTGTAATTCTCTGTTTGAAGCATTCATTTACGAACCGAAAGGTGGCAACATTACCGCGTTGGCACTCAGAGGATCATAAGAAAGATGGATAGCTAAGACACCCTGCTGATTCTGCCCTGTGGTGAAACTTCGATAGGATATTTGTAGACTTCGGTGCAGAACTGAGGAATATAAGATTTGGGTAGAGTATAGATGGAATGAATCATTTTGGTAACATAAGCAACCGACATAACACTTGGCATGTGAATCTATATCTACAACTTTCCTCCTTAGCTGTGTATAAAGTCAAAATATATTTTGATGTCACTACTTATCCAAGGGTAGAAACAACCTGAGAATGATATTGATGTGTACCTAGCACCATTGCTGGAATATCTTGTAACATTGTAGAAGGAAGGGGTGTAGGCACGGGATACGGACAGATAAGAGAACTCCACTCTTCATCGCATGTTGTTTTGCACCATCAACGGTTTTCCTGCCCATAGTAACTTGTCAGGCTTGAGTACAAAAGAAGCCAAAGCTTGTCCTCACTACTTAGATGATACCAAGAGTGTGCGGCTGAATGGCTTGCGTAAAACTGTATACATGAATCACCGTAGATTCCTTTCAAAGTATCACCCATACCACAAGATGAAGAAAAAACTCAATGGAAAGGAGGAGGATGATTCAGGTCAAGACCTTTTAGAGGGAAAGAGGTCTATGTTATGATTAAGAATATCGATGTTGTGCTTAGAAAGGGACGTAAAATGAGAATCCATCAAAAGAACATCTGGAAGAGGAGATCAAATTTTTGGGACTTAGCTTATTGTGAGCACTTAGAAGTTCGCCACTGCATCGACGTCATGCACAAGGAGAAGAATGTATGTGATAGCTTGATTGCTCTCTTACTAAATATTCATGACAAAGTAAAGAATAGTGTCAATGCTCGGTGTAATTTGGTTGATATAAACATAAGAACTGAGTTAGTACCGAAAGAGGCAGATAAAGGCTGAACGTACCTTCTCCCAGTTTGCTACACATTGTCTAAGGCCGAGAGAAATGAACTATATTAGAGCTTGCATGGTGTGAAAGTTCCGTCCAGTTACATCGCCAGTATGAAGAAACTTGTTTTTTGGAATATTTAAAATTAATTGGTTTAAAACCTCATGATTGTCATGTGTTGATGACACAAATGCTTCCTGTTACAATTAGAAGTATTTTACTAAATAAGGTCTGAGTGAAAATCATGAGTTTTGTTATTTCTTTAACTCAATTACTCAGAAGGTTATAGATCCTAACGGACTAGATGCTCTGCAGGTTAAAGTGGTGATGACTCTATGTCATCTTGAGATATATTTATCTTCGTTATTTTTTTATATCATAATCTATCGCATTGTTCACCTTATGAAATAGATAAAGATATGCGGCCCTGTGTCCTACATCATATGTACCCGTTCGAGAGACACATGAGAATTCTCAAATCCTATGTATGAAATCGATTTCGGTCGGAAGGCATCATCATCAAAGATTATGCAACTGAAGAGGTCATTGAGTTCTACGTCGACTATATGGCTTAGGTGGAACCGATAGGTGTGCCATTATCTCGTCATGAGGTGAGGTTAGAGGGCATCAAGACCATTGGAAGGAAAGCAATCACTCCCGATCTGGAAATGTACGCTCAAGCCTATTTTATGGCCTTTCAACACATGACCGGAGTGTCAACGCACATCAACGAGCACAAAGACATGGTACGCCAAGAGAATCCAGGCCGGTCAGAGGTTTGGATCACAAGAGAGCACAATTGTTGATTCAATGAATGGTTAAAGGTGCAATTCACTAGGAGGTCATCAAGTGATAATATGCTTTGATGGTTGGAAAAAGGGTCAAAATTTACAGTTATGACATAGTAAGGATACGATATAAATAGGTACACATTTTATACGACATCTCAAGATAGGAAAAGGACAGAGCATTTCAATACCGCTGGGCCAAACATAATAAAACATAGGTTGAGCTCCTACTATGGGTTCGTAGAGAAGATTTAAGAGCTCGACTATATACTTTTCAATATCCCCATATTTCAGTGCTATTGGTCCAACTTCCACAGAGTGTGAAGGTCAATAAGTACAGCGTCACTACTATGGACTTTGAACGTGTCAGATACAAAGACGAACCATTCATACTCACGAAGTAAGTTGTTCAAGTTTTTTATGTAACAGACCCGGCAAATAAAAACCGCCACATAGTTTTTCATGTAAAAAGAAGAATTGTCAGAGTTGAGAATGTCGTGGATGAGGAAGAGTACAATCAATTTGATGAGTTGCCTCCATTTAAAGATGACATCAGACCTGAGGAAGAACACACTGAGGAATCTAGCTATATACACATCGATCATCATGAATGGCTGTTTTTTTAAAGGAAATAGCCAAGTGAAATTTTGAGTTGTAATTCACTTTGAGTTGTAAACTACTTTGAGTTATAATTTACTTATCTGTCATTTATCTATAATCTGCTTGCTTGTTTTCAAAGAGCATCGCTAGCATTTCCTGTGACTAGCTGAAAAATAAAAATTTCTTTAGCTATACAAAGAACTATCACAAACGGTTTCTAACACAAAACTATCTGTGATATGTCAGATATCACAAAATATTATTTTTACAAACCATTTTTATTGTGACTTATCATGGACGATTATTTTTAAAAACTGCCGGTGTAATATTATTCTATATATACAGACATTTAGGATAAAAACCTCACTCACTACTCCTGCGCACACTTATGTTTTCCTCAACACACCTACGCCTTCTCAGCTTCCTTCGCCACCGGATCCTAGCTTGCTCAGGTTCCTCCGCCACCTCCCTCCAGCTCTCTCCGACATCCCTTCTCGACGCGGCGCGGCTTCCTCTTCATGTGTGCTTGTCCTCAATATGTCGATCTACCCTGATATCGGCAATCACGAGGTCGTCCTCCCGCTGCAAGGTGAGTCCCCATTGCGATTTACCCCTACCCCATTCATATTCTTGCAGAACTCGCTGTGTAGACGGTGTAGATGTTTCTGTGCTTGAGCATTTGTGATCTATGTGGATGGATTTGGATCAAATGCAATTTGTGCAATTTCTCTGCTTGCTTGTTTTAGAGGGTATGGCTAGCATTTCCTGAGACTAACTAAAAAATAGAAACTTTTAGCTATACAAAGAACTATCACAGACTGTTTCTAACATAAAACTGTTTGTGATATATAGACCATCACAGACGGTTTTTTGTATTAGCCGTCTGTGATATGTCTGATATTACAGATAGTTATTTTAAAAAACCATATGTGTTGTGACTTGTCATAAACGATTTGGGAGCCGTCTGTGATGACCACCTGTTATCACTGACGCAATAAATCAGATGGTTTATAAACCATCTCTGATAAGGGTTACGAACCGTCTGTATGATCCCATGTGTGGTAGTGTTATACTCCCCACCTGTGCATCTTTTTTCATGCAACATGTAATCCTAAAAAAACCTTAAAAATTCTCACATTAATCGAGAAAAAAGAGAAGCATCTCTACCGCTTATTTTGGTAGGTCAGATTATAACAATGCAAATTAATCATATATGTCTATTAGAGTTGTATAGCAAATATAATTGTATTTTAATTATAGACTAGTTATGTACCCGTGCGTTGCAACGAAATTCAATTACATATATAGATAATCGTGCTATAGAAGAAAGTTGCTCTGATCGGTTGGAAAGTAGATGTGAGAAGTTGAGGGAATAGAGCGGTTAGAGGAGAATGGATGTCCAACCATCAATACATGTGAGGGGTGGATGGGCCCACACGTTAGATAAAATATTTTTTTGTCAAGAGAGGTGAAAAGGGTGGGAGAGGCCGCACCAACCACCAACTCCTTCTTTTATAATAGTAAAGATAAAGATAGTAGAGTTGTATGCCAAAGATAATTATATCATAATATCAAGACGCGCAATTGTGCGAGTAAACCTACTAGTTGAATTTAACAATCACATTGTTTAGGTTTTGGATAATCGATCATCAGCCATGTTGAGACAGAGAGGGATCAAATGCAAACTAACTCCAATCAACCACAACACCGTAAACAAAAATATCTTCGGTCTCTTGCAAAGAATGTACCAGTGCGTGCCAGTCAAAGCACTCCACTTGTGCGTGTGGATGCCAGCAAGCAAAGCTGCGGTTTTACCTCGAAGCAAGCAGCTAGCTAGTCAAACTTCCGCATGGAATAAAAGGCGAATCCGTTTCGCGGCCGGGAGAGCGCCACGCCGGACGCGGTAACCCCAATCAGCGGTATTAAACTAAGGATTAGTAAGCTGGATCGCCGGGTCCTTCGAGCTTGGGCGGTTCGGTGGAGCCCACGCTTGGTTGGAGCAGGAGGCTTACGATTAATCCCTCCTAATTTGACTTATTTATCTCGCTATTTCGCTAATCGGATGCTTAGCCCCTGGGCCGACTTAGATCACCATCGCCATTGGTTTCCTAATTCCCAGTGTCAGTTAGGAAATGAATTGCCGTCGCCGTCGACTCGCGTGATGGGAAGCTAGCTCCGGTCACAGTTTTGGCTGGTCCTCTAATTGTTGGTTAGCGACTTTGCTTACTTGATGATTGTTAATTAGTTTCTTTTTGCTCCAAGCTAGGGACGCCAGATATTAACAAAGGTGGTTAAGCCTCATAGGTATGCATGGTGACGTGTTCTGTTTGTAATTGTATATCATGCCATAGTAGTAGCAGTATTGTTAGTGGTTGTGATTAAAACCTAGTCTCGAATTCGATGACGTGGCTTGGAATTTTTTTTGTGAAGGTTGGCCTAGAAAACTTTCAATGCCCATATTGGGTTGCCTTTAACTCTCTTTGTGTCTGGTGGTGAATATATAGCTTCATGTTCATGGCTGAGAAAACTATAATATGTGGCATTTCTGTTAAAAATACGCGAGAAGAGTTCCAAATTGAAAACGCCAGTTTTGGAATCTCAAAAGGTAACCTTAAGTCTAGCAAATGAAATATATAGTGTGTGCCTGCTGTTAGTGATATGCCCTAGAGACAATCATGAAGATGATTATATCACTTCTATATTTATGAATATTTAAATAAAACATTATTTTATCCTGTGAATAAATATCTTTCGTATTGATCAACAAGTATGTGACTTGTTCGTGAAACTCTTTACTCATGTTTTGATATTATTTTAAATTATCCATAATCTTATATCATTACATGGGACGATTATGACTTATAGATCATCACATGTATTAATTGATGATCAAGTTTCACGGATCATGATATGAGATGTTAGATCAATAATGTGGACACGTGTTTGAGAACATGATGTTGGATTGACCCATCATGAGATACTGCGAAAATTGTTATATTCTTAAGTATCATCAGTTGGTCTCATACATAGTGTATGTAGGATCCTTAGACCTGAGGTCGTTATTGTTTCTATATGTGTAATAGTTTGCTTAGGGGTTACCAAACACTACTCCGTAACTGGGTGGTAATAAAGGTAGCTTTCGGGTTTGCTATGAAACATGTAGAGGAATATGAGCGATTAAGATGGAATTTACCACTCCTATATAACATGAGAGATATCTCTGGGTCCCTTGATGTAGTTGGATTAAGAAAGTGCATAGCCATGTCAAATGTGGTTGAGGAGTCAATCACAACTGAGTAATCCATTACAGGTTCGAGTGAAGGATCGAGCTCTCATAGGATGGCACGTTTCTCGCATTGAGCTCGATCTGGTATCATAAGGCAAAGTGATCGGTACATAAACACTATATATGTTCGTCTGATATGATCTTTATATGTGTTTGGGAGTCGTTATGTCCTGCTAGGGACTGCTACTGACTTATGGGCCGGAAAGGAGTTTTCGGCCCATGGACAAATACACATGAACCTACAGGGTCACACACTTAATGGACTGGAATGATAAGGGGTTAGATGATAGTTTCCGAGTGGGATTCGATCAGTACTCATATCGGATATGGATCCGATTGGAGGCTATATAAGGAGAGGTACGGGGGCTGAGGGAGGTATTCCGAAAATACACCTGTCGAAACCCTAGTCACCACCTCTCGTATCCCCCTGCCGTGGACGCTGGTGCTAGCACATCAACATACAGTGCTCTATCCCTGGACGTGTGGACTTCGGTAGAGGCGTTGTTGTGACTGTGGTGCTGATCGGGACGATCACGAGGAGGAGACGTTTGGACGGAGGACGTTCGACTACTATCGCTACACTGATGCGCTCTTCGTTGAATCGGTTGTTTTAACCCTACTTCCGCTGCACTGCGCGTCTAGTGGTAATGATCCATGATCTCTTACTCGTATGACTTCCTGGTTTACGCGGTATAAAAATTTTAATATGTGCTAGTGTAGCCCACCCGTATCCCAACACCTGCGGTATCACTTAATTTTCCTACTCACTGCGTTTTTTACTTTATGTTTTTGATTTTTTAGGTCTTCAAGATACGATTTTAACGATTACTTTTTATAAGTTTACATTAAGATATATTAATAAAATTATAATATTATAAAAGTATTGGTAACGCCAAATCTGATTATATAATTTTATATAATTAATCTTGATGATTTTAAAACTATTGATGATGAAGTTTGATCGCACGTATTCTGAGTTGTTAAGTAAAAAAGAGAGGATGGAGTACTTTATACAGCTGATAATTATGACCAACATAGACTAGCTGGCAGAATAAAATTAAATAGTTTATAGTAATGGAAATACTGAGGTATTACCTTTTGTTTATTTAAAAAATTAAATTTGCTTTTGTAGACAAAAGAAAGAGTGAGAAAAGAGCTTTCGATATTCTGCTACTTGGAATGGTGATACGCAGCAGCCCCTGTCATTCTTAGGATGAGAAATCTATCGCTATTTCCTCTAACAAGGTCCGCAAATTCCTGTAGAAAAGAGGTCTGCAGATGCTCCTTCATGCACATATATTGGTTTCTTTTTTTAAATGGAAGAAAATCACCAGACTGGTTTGCACCTGTTTTAGTTTGAAAAGCTTGAAAAGCCTATCAGGATTTATGCTGATATTTTTGTCAGCACACCACAAAAAGGGTTACTGCTGCTTATTTTTGATCTATCCTGTGCCGGACATGCTGTTTTTCTATGAAGGATCTTATATACTGTACACGAAACAAACACACCGAAGCAGCCAGAAGATAATGAAGAAAGAAGACGACGTGCGCAAAAATGCAGCAGAGGTTGGGCCATATGGCAGCCTCCCGTAGGGAGCTGAAGCAACAGATTCCAACTTTCTGGCAAGAGCCAAGGGTGCAAGGACATGCGTAAGACATGTTGCAAATATAGGCAATATTTTAATTTTAAATTTTACTAGAAGACAAATACAATAAACTAATGATGTAATACTTACTACTAACAGCAGGCTACTCATCATACTTCAGAATATATTCAAATATATTAACAAAGTCGTACGTGTGCGCGAACGACTTACTAGTTAGCCTGATGAAGAACAGGAAGCCGCGCAGGCTTGATACAGTGCAGAACGTAGATGTCGTAGTGCAGTGAGCGGTCGCGCAAAAGCGCTACCCAAAAACCTTATTGCCGCCCCGTGCAGGTACTCTCTGCGGCAATGGTTCGGAGATAGCCGCTCTCCCTCCTTCCAGGTGCACGCCGGGAAAAAAGGTCGACAAGGTTTAGACAACACAGTACTCGAGCACAGAATCGCAGAGAAGAAGGAAATGGAGGCAGTGAGTTTCTCGCACATACTACGGGCGTCTCGGGCATATAAATAGACGGTCGATAATCGACATGATTAAAGCAGCCATTTACCCACTGGTAACTGACACATTCAACTAGCCATTTATCCACTGGTAACTGACTGTCCTCAAAACCCCAATAAAGCCTCAAATTCAAATGTTTGAATCTCATTCAAACACAGAGAGAGTGGTGCAGAGTTCAGCAAAGATATAGATGGACTTGGTCTGCCAAGTGACGCGCCACGTTACGGCACGGCCGCTCGTCGCAAGTCCCAAGTCACGCGATTTTCACGCGAAAATACGCGTATACGCGCATGCGCGTGTGTGTGACTAGACAGAACCCTCCACATACCATCTCTATCTATATTCAAGGAGTGGTGAGGACTTCACCTTATAAATTGGTCTTCTCACATTTCCTTAGCAATATGGTACTAAATCATGCATGCTTTGGAATTAAGGAAATGATCCATAATTAAATGGGTCAATTTCTAACGATCTCCCATCAATTTCAAAGCAAGAAATAAATATATGACAAAGATATTATGCTGAAGTACTGTTAATATACTAGTCTTTTAGTGTAAGTCCCGTACGGGTTGAACTTGCACCTAGAATGACAAGATTCATCTTCTCACAATTGATGAATGGACAATGCCTTGAATTCACAACTTTTCATGATCAGATTTCACTTGAAATCTCAACTAGTACAAGGCTGTTAATGAACCACGCCTAAACAGAGCGTTATATGGTCATGCTCCCTTATCTGCTCATGAGCTTTCTAGATAATGCCCCATTCTCATGAACCGCGACCACGCAGTTAAGCTCAAGTATGTGTATTCTTTCTAGGTATCCTGCCATTGAGGCTTTATGCCAACCTTCCAAACAGTCTAAAGTACATTGTTTATTAGGACATGGGTATAATAAATATGTACTCTCTTGTTACAACATCAATTTGTTTTTCCCATTGCCTAAGTCACGGGATCTCCGATTGAGAAGGTATGGGTTACCATTGTGATGTAACTTAAATGAGCCTCATTCCCATGTCCATAGATGCAACGAAAATCGCTTTCTGTGCTAATCCCTTTGTAAAAGGGTCTGCCATATTTTTCTCAGTATGAATGTAGTTCACAGCAATCACTCCGGAGTTTCTCAGTTTCCTGACAGATTTAAGCCTACGCTTCATATGTCTAGAGGACTTCATATTATCCTTTGTACTTGTGACTTTGGCCAACACTGTTTGATTATCACAGTACATCAGGATTGCAGGTACTGGTTTCTCAACCAATGGCAAGTCCAATAGAAGCTCTCTCAGCCATTCAGCCTCAAGTGTGGCTATGTCAAGTGCTACAAGTTCTGTTTCTATGGTTGACCTCGTCAATATGGTCTGTTTGCAAAACCTCTATGAAACTGCAGCACCAGTTAAAGTGAATACATAACCACTTGTAGCTTTGATCTCATCCGCATCAGAGATCCAATTAGAGTCACTGTATCCTTCTAATACAGAAGGATGTCCAGTATAATGTATTCCAAAAGATGTTGTGCCTCTCAAGTAGCGCAACACTCTTTCAAGTGCATCCCAGTGATCATCTCCTGGGTTAGAAGTAAACCGACTTAATTTGCTCAAAGCAAATAAAATGTCAGGTCTTATGGCACCAGCTAAATACATTAGTGACCCAATAATTTGTTAATATCTTAATTGATCTTTTCCTAACACCTGATTCTTTCGAAACTTAATGCTCGCATCATAGGGTGTTGGAGAAACTTTACAATTTTGAAAACCGAACCGGCTCAATATTTTATCAGCATAATGGGATTGATTCAAAGTGATCACATCCTTACTTTTGATCAATTTAATATTCAGAATGACATCTGTCTCTCCCAAGTCTTTCATATTAAAACACCGAGATAAGAAAGATTTGACCTCGTCAATTACGGCAGTGTTTGTTCCAAATATAAGTATTCATCTACATACAAACATAAGATAACTCCTTGACCCCCACCATAACGATAATACACATATTTATCAGCTTCATTAACAACAAAGCCAGCGGATATCAAAGTTTTGTCAAATTTTTCGTGCCATTGTTTAGGTGCTT